>JAQFXU010000006.1:0-220801 GCA_034693705.1 Spatulosminthurus flaviceps | reverse complement strand
CTCAAAAGCTTAAGTTTAAAATTTCAACTCATTCGGATGGTCCAGTGCTGAGATATAGCAGTGGCCACTTGTAAAAATCAAAATTCCCCGAGCTGGGGGGGTATATGTTGGAATTTTTTCATAATTTTTCCCGAACCTTACCAATTACCCCCAACAAGAAAAAAAATATTTTGGTCAATTCCCGCACACTCGGGTAAAGTCGTGATTGGTCCTAGAAATTCAAGCTCCTTTATATTTTGTTTTCTCTTTTTATCCACAGTTCTCCCTCGCAAGCGCCGGCTCTTGGATTTTACTGGAAGCATTTTCCAGGTCTCTTGTTTCGGAAATATTTTTTCTACGAAATTTTATACAAATGTACCTCCATTGGCTGTTAGCATTTATTTATGGTACAAGTAAAATCCAGTATATTTTTAGTACTTACCTTTCTCGGCACTCAGCTTGAATAAAATACTTTTCCAACAAAATTTTGTAAAAGGGGGAGCAAATTTACTGGATACATTCTTGCTATAGTTTGTTGGCTGGAAAATATAAAATGAGCATATAAATAATTTTGAAGCAATGAAAATTCAAACGATATTGGTCATAAATTATTGCACTTCTCAATGAACTGGTTCATAGGGTGTTGCTGGCTTTACTAATTATTTATTATTGTTTTGCTTTACTTTGTATTTAGTTTTGCATGTTTATATTCGTATAATAAATAATATTAAGTAATTTTTTTCTCCCAAATCGGAGGGGTGAAACGTGAAACCCTTCAAAATCCAGTGAATGTGGTGAAAACGTCTATTAAAACCACCATTAGTAGTCACCATTATATTAGCTTTACGTTTAATAGAGAGATCCATATAGCGTTTGAATATCCATATATCTAGAATGAGGAATGTGAACAAGTGGATATGATATGAGCGAGGTAAAAAGTGTGATTATAGTTGACAGCTGCCAGCCAACATCTTTCGCATCATTGCCGAACATAGTTTCTGTCACAGTCATTCTTTCTTGTGGCGTGAAGCCTTATCATTAAGAAAAAGCAAAAGGATATTTATAGTTTAATTAAATGACATTTTTCTTTAACTTCAACTTGGAGTCTCACGAGCCAAAAATGTCATTTGTAATGTACATACCATTCTGCTCCTTCTTACTCTTCACTGTCCTCACCATTTGTCCCAGAGTATCTCATGTTTATTCGCAATATCCAGCAAAGTATGTAATGCGTTTGGCATAACATAAAGGTTTGCTATATTGCAAATTGCAAATTCCACTAGAAGATGTAGACACGCCTTTTAATGGCAACAATAACGACTTGAGCCATTTCCTCTATAATATGGAATAAATTAGGCAATAAATGGGTAAATATAAGGTGTTAATCAAATTGTACAATTTGTAGAAAGGATTTGCCCATATTTCATGCTCTTTCCTCCGTCACTACAAATTTCTATTACAATATATTCTACAAGCTTCATTAATTTGTTCCATAGGATATTAAATCAGGCTGACTAATTTTTCAAGTATGCTATGCCAAAATTCAAGTAGACGTTCCAAATGAAGGTTATACAATGCATTCTGGTCACATATTACTTAATTTTAGCCTCTGCCAAAACTTGAGTGAATTCATGAAAACTTCAACGCTATTTTATGAACAGCATCACTGTAAAGACGCTCAACATAAAAAGATGTGCTATGATGATATGCTTTTAATTCCAAACTAATCAAATCATTTTTTTCCAACCCAATAATTCCAAAAAATAATAATAATAATTCAAATAAAAAACATCACAAAAATAATTCAACATAAAAAAAACTCCCCTGAATTTAAGAATGGAAATGTAGCCACTGCACTGCAATTCAGCCTCCCTTACATCACCAAGGAAATACGGAAGAAAATAATGGAAGATAAATGAGTGTAATAATCCTGGGCTACAGATGATTACAAACAAATCCACATACTTGGCATCTCTGACCTCACGATGAATTTACAAAGCTCAAGGGAAATAGCAATAGCACCCGACCCGGAAATAGCAGCAGCATCATCGTCACCCATTCACTCATCCGCTCTTTTTACTTATTTAGCACGTACTAAAAAATCAGGACCACACTACCCTCTTGTGAGTACAAAGCTCACTTGTGAGGGAACGTTCACAGTGCAATAATCCCTGTCCCTAAAACGTATTTGAAAAGAGCAAGATCGGAATGCTCATGTAGTTTTACTAAATAAACTATAGAGGGCGCAAAGAAGCTTTCATATTATTTCCATCTTCAGTGATCTTCAAAGCCTGTGGAATTATTGGACTATTTAGGTAATATTATTATATAATGGTAAGGTTTAGTAAAAGTAAGAGGAAAATTGCAGCCCTTGGCGATTTCTTTCCTTTGAGAATAACAAGAATAAGAAAAATGGAAAATGTTTTTTTTATTTTAAAAAAGAGCCGAAAAATTGGATCTCCTGAGCATCTCTGTATAAAGTGCATAATAAGAAAGTAGCACTTACCACAAAAGGCTACTAAAACTTACTACAATAAAATGATGGTGATTCAAAAGAGAGGGAATTTTAGTGGTGATAATAATAGAGAGAAGGAAATCTGAACGGCACGACACACGTGATAACTTTTACTATTTTCTGCTCACAAAAATACCCATCTAAATGACACACTACACTCATTCAGCTCATTCATGAAGCTCACGAGAATTGAATAATAATAATTATTTACATTTTCATAGATCCAAATGATCCAATTCTCGAAAATTGGGGGAAAAAACTAAAGGGACTTTTGAAATAATAATAAAAAAACAGTCGAAAACTGATTTTCAATGGTTCATTAACTCAGGGCAATAATGGATAGGAAGTGATTTGAAGGAACAATTTTAAAGTTTCTACACAGACAGAGACAGATAAAATAGCCTAATATTAACATTAAATTACTAACATGGAGATACTAATTTTAGCAATTTTATTGCTAAAGGAAATAATTCCGACTGTTGTTGGTGTTGATGGGAATTACTCTGCTTTCCTCACTCGTGAGTCTCTCTCACATTATTATTGGTACTTTCAATTGAAAAAAAAAGACGGAAACGAAAAAAAAAGCTATAAAATGTTTTCCAAAGAGAGTATATATGTACGTATACCTTACACACAATAATAATAACTTGTTTCATCACATCCCCCTTTATACAAACCTCTCTCTCTCTCTCTCTCTCTCTATAGTTGAAGAAGCCATCCCAAATTACAGTGGAGAAAGATTATTCAACCACTCATGTGTACCGGATGGGGAGGCCCATGAAATTGTGAGAGATTTGCAGTTATCAGCCCAGGAAAAGGCAACTTACCTTCAGGAGAACCTTTGCAAAATTGAAGCTCGACTTACATGTGATAATAAAACTCGTACCTGTGCTTGTATGGCTTTTGGAGGAAACCTCTCTGTATGGGATAATACACGAATCGCTTGTTACGGTCTCCTTGGATCCAGCTGCAAAATACACATTAAAAGTCATCCAGGCTGGTCCAAGCGTTTGGTGCATAAACCGGAATGTGTTCCAGGCGCGACTTGTGCTAACTACGTCTACGACACCACTGCTGTTTGTGAATGTGAAGATGACCAAGACTCAGATAAGGATGGGCTCTGTTCTGTCAGCCGTAGGTTTAAGCAGAGCAATAGAGCAATTATTAATCTATGTCAAGCTCCCGTAGAGTTCATGTTACTAATCATTTACATTATTTCTCAAGCTATTTAGTCTAGCCAACAACATGGTTTTTGTGAGAACAAGAAGTGTACAGAAATTAAAGTGTACGTACTTCTGTTTAGTAGTAGTCATTCCTTAACACATCGCTGATGATTGTAAGGTCCGTGGACAAGACTTGTTAAAAAATGCTTCATGCACATTATCTACATAAATATAACACGTGTAGTTCCTGAAAAACATTGTATGTTGCGTTAAATAACACACCTTACTTATCTGAGCTACATACCAACTAAATTCCAAAAGGAGCTTCAATTATATACATTTTACTATGAGGTTTCCTAATATATAGCTCCTTTTGCAATTTAGCCGATATCCCAGAGATTTTCCCTTGCATAATAATATAATTTAATCATCCCAAAAGTTTTTTTTAGGGGCAAGAAGCAAAAAATAAATGTTTATTTTTAATAAATATTTTCCTATACATAAGCATTGTGCTTTTAATTCCTTTTTACGATACTATTTAATTTACTCCACATGGCACTCATCGTCAAGAATAAATAAAAGCCAAACCTAGGAAAAACACTTGGAGCATTGGTTTGGTTTGGGAGGACAGAAAAGGTTGGGGGTGACTTTTGCTTCTATACCAATTAAAAAATTGCTAAAAGGTTATACAGGGAAAGGGCCAAAATCTGATGTGTACATATTGGCAAAGACGAATTAGCAAAAGGCTTATAATAAGTTAAGTTGATTTAATTTTCATGGGAATTTCCCTTCTCCCAGACCAAATAGCTTGCATATAAGTTGATGTAGTAAGTACAAGAGAGTAATGAATATTTATTATAATAATTGAGGCAAGCATTTAATATTTCCTAAAAAGGGACCTCTATAGTGATTTGTTATTGTGATTTTAGGTCTCACATATAAAATATGAAAGGGAGTAAGTGAAATAAGTGTGTATGAAAAATGGAAAAAACCTTTTTTGTAATTTTTTTGTTTTTTGCTCTGCTTGTACAAGATCTTACCACTACCACATCTCACATCTCCCCCCTCATAAGAAGTGATTATTTATCTTGAGATTCTCAGCATATAATATCACTGTTAACAGAGGAGGTAGGTACAATTATTTGGTAGTAGCAGTAGAAGTTGGTAAGAACCATTTGAGATTAGCATTTTGATTGCAAGAACATTATGACGGGCCGGTTACTCCAATCCTATACTTAACTAATCCTTACATTAAAAAACCAAGTTAAGATGAAATCCTTGTTGGTAGAGTAAGTACTATAATAAATAGGAGAGGGAATGGTAGAAAATTCCATATATGTATAAAGAATAATAGGACATGGTGCAGTCTGACGTTAAGCACGGCATTACAAAATTTTTCTACAATATTACAACAACTTTAGGCTCTGTTGGTTTCACTCACTTTTTGCCATAACGCAATGGTTAGGAAAGGGAAACTGCAATAATTTTTGCTCCTGGCTTGGCGGAAACAATCTCACCTTCATTTCAGAGAGCGGACAGAGCAGTAGTGTGTCTGTCATAGAGGCATTTTTGTCTCTTCCATGGATTATTTCTTCTCTCTCCTACTACACCCACACACATACAGAGAGGATCTACTCGAAAAAGGATTAGGAGCTCTCAGCTCTTTCCTACATTTATTCCCACAAAAGTGACAATGACAAAAGTCCAGGGAGAGGAAAGATCCTACAACGAAACCATTGTGCATTACCATCTCTTAATGGATTTCCTTCCATGACAAGATTAATCTCGTGTTTTTCGTGTAAAAGCGTGGGGGTGAAGAAAATGTAAAGAAATATAAGAAAAAAAGAAAAATCGAGAGAGAGAGAGAGAGAGAGCTAGAGAAAGAAGAAAAAAGGTGAAAATTTCCAAAATGTTACCCGTCATCGCTTCCGTCATCCTCGGCACAAAGAACGTCCAAAGTGATTCTCCATTGAGTCAAGAAGCTCTGAATAGAGTGGTGACCTCCACAAAATTCACTCCATTGGGATTCGACTCGGAGAGACTAAAATGCTGGGAGGATCATCAGCCGCCCAAAAATGGATTCCAACAGCAGAGGCCGAGTAAATGTGAGAATATTTATAAGGATCCAGAATTGAAACATCATCATCATTTAATTGTGAAGGAAAATATCTATGCATCAATTGAAGCTCAAGAGAAAACTGAGGCAGAGTGTGAGGAGACGATGAAAGCGAGGCATACCGTGGTTAAAATCCCCAATGATGTCAATCGTAGCTTTAGCATTTCCGAGTTATTTGTCAACATAATCCTGTACATTTTCTCACTCTTCTTTTTCTTCCTCACTGTGTTCTTCTATATTTTGAGTATAGTGTATCGACAATTTGTGAAAATCCTCCTCCGCTGTTTTTACGGGTCCAAAGTGCATCTCATCCCAAGGCCAGAAGACGCACTGTGGGGGAATGAGCGGAAAAATGCCAGTTCGAATATCGTTTTTGTGATGAAATGTCAGGGGATCCCGGATTTTGAGAGGATTGTGGACGATTTTGAGAGGAAAGTTCTCAAGTTCCGGACTCTGGAGCGTGCAAATGATAACGAGGATGGGATCTACGAGATGTACATTCCTTATGAGAAGTTAAAGTGGATAGTGCGGGAAAAACTCTGGTTATATTGCTGGGAGAAGGATAAATCCTTTAGCGTACGGAATCATTTCTTCATGGAGAGAGTCATGGATGTTGGGACTAATGTTAATGATAGGATCCAAGCTCTGTGTGAAGCTTACCTGGAGTATAAGTTGGACTCGTTGAAACCACAATGGGAATTTAGGATAATTGCCCCAATTGGAGGAGCAGCATCTGTGAGTAGCGATTATGGTCTAATTTTTTGCATTCATCATTCCTATGGAGATGGATTCTCGTGGTTACAAATGTTTCGCCATTGTCTGGCTGATGAACCTGTCGAGCTCCCAATGGACCCTTTAAAAACCCCAAGGAATTCCCTAACTTCCTCGGAAAAAGCACAAGTTGAGATGCCGGGGCTGATTCAGAAAGTTCAACACATGGCGTCCCTCCCTCATTCCTTTGCCTCCCTCGTGACGAAGATGCTCAAGGAACGGAACAGCTTCCACGGTCCCTTCGCCAAAGGCTCAAAAATATGTCAATGGACGGACAAGGATATTCCTATTGATGAGATCAAGTCGATTCGACACAAGAGTGGGAAGCCTGTGCTATTTACAGCGGTTATCCTCTCCTGTGCTACAAAAGCCTTCCAACGCTGCTTCACCATCACGAATACCCAAGTTCCCTACGAAGTTCTGGCAACAGTTCCTTATGCTCAATTGCCCTACAAAACTATGGAGCCCATAAATAATTTCTCTCTCGCTGTTCTTCCCCTTCCCACGAGATTCCTTCGGAATCGGCAGAGGAGACTCAAGATAAATGACAAAGCAGCTCGACTTGCAACATCAAAGCATAATACAGGCGTGCGGAGTTTGTTGACGGGACTGGTGGGATCCTTAATCACACCTTTAGCTAGACTTAACCTCGCTCTTACTGCTAGATCAACTGTGGCATTATCAAATCTCCCGGGACCAACAAATCCTTTGAGTTTATTTGGTGGCCAGAATGTCACCAATTTAGTGCTCTTCTCCCCCAGTCAGTGTCGTACGGGTGTTAGCATTGGCATACTCAGTTATTGTGGCAAACTCAAAGTCACTATTGCTGTGGATGGGAGTATCAATGAGAAATTCCCAAAGTTCTCACACCTCTTCCTCCAACATTTTGAGGATGAGATTTTCGAATTCATTCAACTTACTAAGAAGGAACCGATTAATCCCCAGCTGGTGGAGGAATTAAAGAAATTCGAAGAATCACAGACCGTTGATATTGACTATGATCTACATGGCAGTACCACATCCACCACTGAGCTCGTTCAATAGAAACCCACTTTCCCCTCGTAAACATTCATGTACATAATAATTGTATGTATATCTTCAAACTAAATTCAACAGTCATTCTGGAAACTTCCTATTTATAGTCCAGAACTCTCGAGAAATTTCAAGCTGTAAAATTTTAACAGGTGTATAAATACAAGTGCCCATATCTATATTTATATACATAAGTAATTACTACCATAGTTTTAGTTCCAGCCATGCAAACAACAAACCTGGGCCCACCAGGGCTTTATTGCATTCATGAGTATGTATATAGATTACCACGGCAAATAACGAGTCTCCCCTAAAGTTCTACAAGTTTAGAAGAAATGTTTGCAAAATACCAGGCAGTTTGTCCATGTTGTAGGGTACATCCTGTACCTTCCCATCATTCCAAGGTATAACAGGAAATTGAGTGTTGGGAGAAACAGTTGAAAATGTACTTTCACCTTGTAATAAAAAATAATGTGAAAAAGGGGGAAAAATTCTGGTGGTAAAAACAATGGTATTCCGCTCCATATAGATAAGCCGGAGCTCAAAAAAATTGAGCTAAGGAACCTCCGTATACTTAAATTATTTCCATAGAAATTGTCTACTTATTTATTTATTTAGTTTAATAACAATAACTGTGTAGTACATGAAAATTCCGATGGGAAAAACCTATAAGGAACTAACTTTAATTCTGTACTTGATGCAATAAATATATAGTGGTTAAGCTATAGCTATACCTTAAAAGCTAATGTAAAAATTCTGAGGTAATTTTACGCATTTTAAAGAGATACAAATACTGTTTTTTATTTCAATTAAGAAATAAATCTACAAACGCATTCCAATGTATAGTATGAGAGTGTATAAATGTACCGTAACAATGATGATGATGGTGATATTACTTGATATACAAATAAATTATTTAATTTCCAAGTATCCAAGTAGTACTCTAGATTTTTACAATGGTATATAGCTTCCTTCTTTGGACTTATCGGCCGTTGATTTCTTGCAAAAAAAAATATTATTGCAGAGACGTGCATGTCCTCTTCGACGTAAAAAAAAAACCTTTTTTCTAATGTATTTTTACATGCCTTGTTAATAATTATATTTGAGTTGGTATAGATAATGTTAAAAATATGTTTGAGGCAAAACATTATGTAATTGAGCCATAAGATAGCATTGTTAAGTTTTGTGAGTATTGTGCATAGAAGAGTTGAATCATAGTCTTTTGTAATTTCGTACTACATGTAATAATGTAATAAGAAAAGGAAAAATGATTTCACAAGGGCGTGATAAAAAATATTTGAAGTGGGATCTTGTCCACGCTTGGTAATTTTTAACATTGTCTTATGTAATGGTAAGTAGTCGTATGTACTTACAAATACTCATCGAGTTAAAAGCTGGAGGGAACAAACATTTATGTGTAGTAGCGATTAAAAATTTGATGTGTAAAATAGCGAGTGATAGTGCAAGTAATGATAATGTGAGGGAGCCTATTTACAAGCAAACGTACACAGACACAGACCTTTTAGATCTAATCTTATTACCAGAACTTTACCTTATACTCAACAAACTTCATCATACTAAACGCTCTGATTAAACCTGCTGTTGAAACATTCTCAACGCTACTTCCAACTTTGCGCTAGTAACCCAGTCAGTGTGTCTTGTTGTTGTAGACTTTTTGTTCTCCTATGCATAATATACCTTGAGTTTATATAAAGTAAGTATGAATTTTAAAGTGCAATGTTGTGTCAACCAAGAATTGATGGCGAGTGTCAAGCACCTAGAACTTACATTTTAGATATGCAATTGTCCATTACATTTTTATACAAGGTTCAAGTCTCTCTTGGGGCTGGGATGTGTCTAATCTTCATTTTAAACGTGCAATGAATGCTGAGGATTGTGTAATATTAACTATATATATGACATTTCACATGAAATTGTTTGTTTTTTTTTTGCAAATCTTATTTTTGTATCAGTTATTGTGTCTGCATGTGACAAAGTATTATTTTCCACTAGACTTTTGTCCTGCTTCATGGGATTTAAATTTATTTTCTCTCTATGGAGTTAACCCTTCTCTTATATTGCTTGGTTTGCTTTTTGCTTTGGCTAATTTTGTGCAATTATTTAAGATTTTTCTCAGGTATTGTATATGTATGTATGCGACATGGCGTGAGCGAGAACAACATGTTGTGTCAAAACGTCAAAAGATTTATTTACATATTTTTTTTGTATCCCGTACCAAATCAAGGTATAAACTCAAGATTTGTTCTGCATAATAATATCGTTTATTACGGTTCCCCCATAGACAGAGACGATGCAATAATAGGAGAAACACGGCAGGGGAATGAATGTTAGATGGAACCCATTCCTCAGCACCAGTTAGTCCATCACTTGTTTTGCCATTAAAGTAAATATAAAGTTGTCTTAGAAATTGCTATTATCCTTATTGTGTAATGTCATTTCCAAAAAGAAAAAGGAATAATGTATTCTTCCCATGTAAATTTTTACAGACTAATTTTTTCCTATGGTTTAAAAATTTCAAAAGTCGTGTATCTCTTGTAATGAGGAAAATTATTATTATTACGTAGGATACTAAAAAGCTAAACTTATTTTCATTTTTAATCCTAAGGATGATGTCGGTGCAATGTTGTGTGTAAACTTTATTAAATTAATATTTATTTAAACTGTAGCAACTTTTAAGTTTAATAATGTGTACAGTAAAATTATTAACGGATCCTTATCCTTAGAAATACAATATTATTATTTCTTGTAAAATAATAATCCTCGAGCATGTTTGGTACTAGACCTAGACTAGTGCTCATTTTTATTAGATCAGTACTGTACTATAACAAGAGAGTATAAGTTTTAGATTTAATATTATTTTGATGCATGGTTTAGCAACCACCGTAGGTGGACCTTAGCTGGTCCTTGTGTAATTAATTAAAAAGAGGAGAAATGTAAACTTTAGATGTTATTCAAGTGAAGTCCTCTTAAAATTAGGCACAAAATTCTAAATCTTAGCTCAATGTTAATTTTACCTTGGAAGTTCCACAAGTACAAATCAAGCTGTTGAAAAAATTGCATTTATGTTCACATCACATATATGAAGAAAGAAGAAAGCTTATAGAATATATGAACATGTTAATCACAATGGACCCTAGGAAAACATAAAGGGCATTCTTCACTCTTCACTCTCCATCCATGCCTTTTTGGGATTAGAAGAGACTCGAAGACTACGGTGACTGATGCAGTTGTTACTAACTTGTTACTATATACGCTACTTGTAAGGTAATTATGGATTCCTCATGTTACAGTAACTATACTCCAACCTACAATGTAATGTATATATTTTTTTAGTATTAATAATTATTCCCATATAAAAATGAATGGGACGTTCTAATGGTGAGCAAAGTAGATGGTTTTTTTTGGCTTTCAAGACGAGATTCATGGTAATGAATGGGATTTTGTACATTGAAGAACTTGTTTATTATAGGTTGGAGTGGAGTGTGGGTAAAAATGCAGTAGAAGAAGAAATTATAGAAGAATCAGTTGAGACTCCTTCCTGGTGAGTTCTTTTCACATTCCTAATGGCAACTCATCCTTTGGCTTACCATTACCAATTTCTACAGAGTGCAGGCGGTCGGAGAGGACAACGTAAGGTTTTATTTCTCAATTCCAATTCCATGCTATTTTATTGTTAAGTGCGAGAGTGTATTTTGTGTGTGTATGTGTGTGTGGATGCGCGGTAAAAGTAATCTTTTTGCCATTAAAAACCCATTGAAAATCTTTTACTTTTAGTAGCTACTACTCACCATGGCCGTTTGAGAAAAACATTTGATGCGAGTACAGGAGAGCCTCCACGGGACAAGGTATTGTTGAGGATGCAACGGCAGTCAGATGGTTCACGTACTAAGCCCAATACAAGCGGAAGTATTTCGGAAAGTATTGCCCTTCATCAGCGAAAACTTCGTGAGACGGAGGCTAGGATTGATCATGCTTTAGATTTAGTCACTCGTTCCTTCGGTGCTAATCAAGGGAGTTCACTACCACGGCATAGTGTTCCACGAACCCCGGAGGTACGTCAAATCCGCGAGACATTGAATAAAACTCAGCGGTTACCTTTTCGTAGTAATGAGAATCCTCGGGTTTCACATACAATCAAGTCTCGCTTGATGGGAATTAGTAAGACACCGACAACTGAGGCTGAGAAGAAAAAACAGCAGGGTTTTCAGGAAGGGCTAAAGCCATCGACACAGCATTCCTTAAAAATCTACAGAGCCAATCCTATCCCTCCTCCCATCAAGACTTTACCTCCAGTCAAAAAAATTATTTCCAAAGAAAAAATTGATCGTAATAAAGTTCTTCAAGTTTGCGTCCTTCTCGGCAATACTCATATTTATGATAATGCTAGTCCCGAATTTGTCAACACATTTGCTAAAATGGAATCTTTCAAGTAAAAATCCATGAGAATGTTTTTTGTTTTGTAATTATTGTTAAACTTAAATTTAGCTAAAAATTTTGAACAACTAAAAGCAAGGAAATATTTCTATAATGTATTTTTTAATCCTTATTTCTATTCAAGGGCCCTTGACGAGTCCAATCCAGCGGGACTACCACGTTTCCGTACAAAAATTGACATGGGTGGGTTCGCCGATAACGAAATTACCTTTCAATGTGATGGAAAGAAATTAATTGTAAGAGTTTTTAAAAAAATTACATTGCCCCAAGTTGAGCTTTAAATGGAGCAGAGTCGAGCCAGTATCGTCTTATTTTTTTTAGCACTTAATCATCCGTACATTGTACTTGAGTACAAGGGAATTTGTATAAATCATTTTTTATTAAATCGGTTCAACTACCTCTTCCCTCTCCTCCCAATCAAAAGCTTGGCTCTATATCCAATGAAAAACCTAGCCTATGAATTTTTTAACGCAGATCACTGGAAATCGTCCCAAAAAGAACTTGATGAATGCGAGGAAAGTTGTTGAAGTGTTAGAATTAGCAGCTGGAGTCTTCCCGGAGAAACTTCGAATTGCCAGGGATCGGGAAGGCATTCTATATATTGAGGAGCGGTGGACAGTCAACTGAAATTTTACTATGTGATCTTTTAGTGTAGAATGATCGTGTATAGTAAAAAAATATATAATAATAATTGTAACTTTCATATATAGTCAACATATGTTTAAGATAGACCCTAAAAATGTAGTCCTCATCCCAAGGCATGAAATAAGCATTGTATACCTTCATCCTTCATATGTGTTTACAATTACGATCGATATTCATGCTTAGGAAACTGAAAGCATTAAAACATCTGCCGTTAATCCTCTCGCTCGATCTTTGCCAATGTTACGCATAAATATGTATGAAAATTCTCAAAACTTGCTTATATGAATCATGTATATATATACATTTATATACATATATTTCATATCCACCACCACCCACCACCATCAACAACAAGGAATATTATGGTTGCTCCAAGCATTATATTAAAAAGTTGAGAAATTTTTTTTTGTAAGATTACTTACTACAAGGAATATACGCTCAGTTTCCTTTTCCATTCTTGCCTATTACAATAACAATCAAATCATAATTCACAACTTGTCGAGTCCTTCACTTTTATTTCCAGCTTACTTAGTGCTGAACATTTAGTCTCAATGTTATAGAAAAAAGCCTTTAAGCCTCAACGAATCGGTGTAAAAAATCCCTTATGAATGCTATTTTCATCAATAGTCCACACATATGTATTATATTTCATTGACCAATGGCTATAGCCTTCATCTTATAACATTCTTCCATGCTTTTCTTACAGCAAAAGCATTACTTTTGTACAAAGCTCCCTATCTATATCTCAAAGTTCTAGGGAAGAATAATCAATTCATTTAAGGCCTCTCTCCTACATATAACTATAGGAAAATGACTTCTACCCTAATCCAATAGCTTGGCCTCTCCTTGTAGTACCTTCATAGTATTATTGAGATAATGAGTATAAACTTTTCCATTAAATTTAATATCCATTAGAATTACATGGTAAAAGACATTATTCTTAAATACCTTAAGATACCTTAAGAATGAAATAAAGATGAAGCCTTTTTCTTGTATCATGTATAAATACACCAGGAGGGCAAGCTTAAATCTTTACACGTATAAAATAAGTACAAGAATAGATACAAATAATTATCATTATTGTCCTTAGCCGCAAAAGATTAAAGCATATAAATGACTCTCTCTCTCTCTCTCTCTCTCGAAAGATTCAGAAATTTTTGAGATTTTTGCACTTTTCTCTAATACATGGGCTTTTCCTTGGGCTACGTACTATACTGCTACTACCACCACAACAGCTACTACTACTACAACTCTTATGTACTCGGATACTCGGAAAGGTAAAGGAATTGAGGGAGTGAACGCTTTAGAAGTAATCATGTTGGCTTTTGTTATGTTCGCTTCAACTGTTATGAAGATTGTTGCCCCGTGAGTTCCCCTAATAAAAGCTCTTTTTCCTTTGATTTACCAGTTTCTTTGAACACACACACATTTATGCATGAGGGACATCCTTCTTGAAGAGATTGCACTCTGACAAAACTATACACACACACACACACACACGTTGCACTTTCAGACTGTACATATATATAACGTGGAAACTAGCAGAGATTTATGTATGTCTCTTATACTTCATACATATGCATGAAATGGCATAGCTAATATATAAAGCTTGTATATTTTTATATGATGAGAATTTTTTTTTCATTTATATATATTCTCCGCTATATCAGTAATATAAAATCTTGGCCACGAGCAACACTTATCTTTTTGTATATATATATATATATGCTATGCTATGAAGTGAAGAAGTTTATAGCACATGGTTTTTCAATGATGCTTCTTCATCCTTTGGATTTTTAAACGTAGAGAGAGGGAGAGAGAAAGAATATAAAGACACACATAGGGGCTTGTGGTATGAAGTCGCTGGATGAATTGTTGAATGTAATGCGGCATGATTGTTGAGAGACGGCGGACCATTTATTGCTCTGCTCCTATATACCACTACTACTACAACTTGCAATGCTCTTGTATAGAAAATATATAGATAATCGTATAGTGTATACAGTTTATATAGGATAGAGTAAGAGGGGTAAAAGAGAGCTGAAGGAAGAGTTGAGTAGTTGACTCCTTGATTAAGTATAAGGTAGTGTGTATAGGGTAGGGTATATACAATACACTAGGAAAAAGTACATGTATATTTACACTAACTACAGCTTCATGTTCTCTTTACTGACTGCAATCGTTTTTGCACCTTTTCTCATACAGTGTCAAAGGAATCTGCAATGAGAGTTGGACTTGCAGTAACGTGTTACTTTTCCATTGTCATTAGTGAGTTGTTGGGAAGAGCAAGTGAGTAGAGCTACGCTGCTCTCACCAAGTATAGAATCGCATACTTTTCCTACTTGCCTTATTGATTCCTTAAAAAATTCTTGTAGCTCTCTTTATATAAGCTACTTTACCCTACAATATACACTCTACACAAACAGAGAAAAAAAACATTTTTAATTTCCAAGCTTTTATACTGGTATTATTTTATTAAAGGGAAGGACCTTGTTAAAACGTCTGTAAGAAAGACTGCTTTCATTATCAAGTTTGTAGTTCCAGGAAATTTCCAGTTTTTAACCCCATCCTACAATAAAAGCTACTGGAGTGAGAATTTTTTTCCCTTACAAAAACAACATAATATACAAAAGGGGGGAAAATTATATGGACCTTTTCAAAAAGTTTACCATTCATAAATCCTGGGATTTTTCCTCCCTTCTTTTACGTAGAAATGATCTACTAACCCATGTGTTTATAGTGTTTATGGTTGAGTTAGTGTGGATAATAAAATTTGAAGAAAAAATATACACACCCCAACAGTTATATGCAGTCGTGAATGATAGCACGTGTGTGGAGGAAGGAAGAACACTAAAAGAAGAGTGAAAGAGTCCTCAAATCCATTTCCACTGTTCACAAAATAATAGTAAAATGCAAGTAAATAAATTAAAATAAGTTGTTTCGGAAAAGGCTACAATTTCACCAGTGTTTTAAAGACAAGTGAAGCGGACGGACTTGAAAAGTATAGAAATAAGAAGAAAAAAGGTATACAAAGTGAACATATAAAATATATATATATATATACTTACTATATACAAACACACGGGGAGTAATAATAATTACACGGAGACGACAAAAAGGACAGAAGAAAAGTATACAGGATGAAGACAGGAAGTTGGAAGGAGCAACAATGGGACATACTTAGTCTCATGCACCGTCACCTTGTCGTTATTTCTTTCTTAGTTTGCATCACTTGAACACACACAGGGAGAGACACACTATCCCACGAATATAGCTTTTCCCTCCGTAGGATTTTTACTCAAATTGTAACAGAGTTGATGTAAAGTGGAAAGTCAATTTTAACGATTATAACCCTTTAAAAATATTTTTCCATTGAAAAAGATCCCCTATTTTTACTCATTTCCTCCATAAAGAAAGAATATACGTATATTTGTCAAGTGGAAGAGGAAACATTGAGAAGAAAATATAATCAATGTGTTGGAACAAACGAGTCCACAACCTAATTTCAATCATCTCCAAAGGAAATCCGTGTTAAAATTATATTTTTTAATTATTTACACCAATTAGTATTATTGGTTTAATTTTAAAAGAGGGATTTTTTAAGAAGGGAAATACGTACAAGAAATAATAAATAAATACATAAAAACACATGTTTCAAAAAACAAGTCCAGGATTCAATCTAGAGACTAATAGTTAAATGTTATAGAGTGACTTGAAGAAAACAGAGTGTGTTTAGTAAAGTGAGGAACAATGTACACAATCAAGTTTGACTGAATGAACCATCGCAGCTGCGTAAGACAAGACAGAGGAGATGCAACAGTTATCTTGTTTTTTTTGTGGGCCTTTGACAAGTCCATTTCCAAGCACACGTTTTTTGTCTACATCATGAAAACCCTTGGTCATAATTTGTCCTAGTGTAACAAATTTTTAAGGACAAGGGAGGAAATTGGAGGAAGTGTCAAGGAAATCCTATGGGTTTTATATACTTGTGAAATTTGTCACTCATTTTTTTTGCTACTCATTTCTCTCGCCTGGACGAAGAAGAGTGTGTGTCCTTTAAAAAATTGAGTATCTTAATTTCCCCTCCTTATTCTTTACATATTTTCGTATCTAAAAAGGGTTAAGTTGTTACTAAAAAAGGAGAAAGATTTTTGCTCGGAGGAAAATAATAAGTTTTTTTTCATGCAAGTGTAATGTGAATTTTTATAAAAGTGTCAGATTATTCAAAGTTGTAATAATAATAAAAATAATAATAATCATAATTACAATTCTTAAGGCTACGACTCCCAAAGCTTAGAGTCCCTCAAGGTTTTCTTTTGCACAGATGCTCTTAATGATTAGAATATACTGCCTCCTTTTGTCCGTGTGAGGAAAATAAAAATATTATTCTACTTTACTGCTGTACACCTCAGTGTGGCCACTATGGCATAACTTTTCACACCAACATTACAAACTACCAAGAAAAGTATATAGCTTGAAGCTAATGATATTCTTTTTCTCGTATATATATAAAACTTTATAAAAGAAGAAGAAGAAGAAGAAGTTATTAGAAAAAAATATAAAGTTCTCCAACTTTAAAATTGTACTTTTATAACAAAGTGGTCAGGTTCTTTAAAGAAAAGCTTATAAGAAAAATGTCTATGGCTTGCTGCTAAAGAGTAAAGAGTTTAGGATAGAAAAGTGTATAAAAAGACAAGAAGGAAATAAGCAATTTTATCTCAATCATTTTGCTACTTTTCTCAAGAGCCACGAGTATTAGTATAGAGGAGTGACAGGAACTGAGGAAGCGTTTGCCTTCCTCCTCAATATCAAACACATAATCACCAGAGGAACGGAGGTTGACTCACGAGCAATAAACCTCACTATTTGAAAACCAGTAATCCTTTATAGTGAATCAAGAGAGAGAGAGAGAGAGAGAGAATCCAAATCTATATAGATACAGCTGATTGTGTGAGCGGAAAGGAAAGAAAAAAAAAGTTGACACAAAATGTGTAGTAGTGAGAAACCGCAGAAACTTTGACAGATTTTTACACAGATGGATTTTCAAAGCAATAAAGTGTGACGGATTGTAAAGTGTGTACGGGGGTAATTAGGATGCGGCGCCAACGAAGATTCGTTCCGAAGACGAGACCGGTGTTCGTCACGCCAAGCCGGGCAAGAATGGCTGTAAGTCTAGTGAAAAATTCCATTCTCTTAAATTACTATTCTATTACTACTGCATTTTCTATGTACTTTTTATTTCATCTCTCTCCATGTAATAATTCCAGACTTTGCATGGGATTTGACATACAATTTATTCCTATTGGAATTTATATGCGTATAAATAATAATAATTATTTGTATTAAAGAGACATCTTCAGTCCGACTGGATATGTGAAAGTAGCTAAATTACGTTGTGAGCTTATGGATGGCTAATATATAAGTAAGATTTGGAAAGGAACAAATCCAATTAGTTATTGTATACCCCAAGTATACCCTTCAAAGCTTGGACAGGATGAGTGAATTCCCTGACTGTGACTGTCATTTTTGAAATTGACATGCCCCCGTGATTAGAATATATGGCACAAAAGAATTCATCATTTCATTTTTACATGGAATAATTGCACTTTCCATGATGCACAACTCAATCACCCACTAATATGTATCTTTCTTTATGCAATAATAATAATAATTACAATCTTAGCCATGACACAGAGGAACTTAATCTGTTGCGTAGTAATCGTAAAGTGTGTGTAAGTTTTAAAAAAAAGAGTTCTATTTATTTTATCCATATCAGTATAAAATCTCTACTTAGACACACCATGTAATAGACTTGTCCTCTATGTATAAGACTGGGTATTTAAATTTTAGAAATATTACTACATATAGGCCGTACAATTTTCTACTACTACTTCAATTCTATGATGGTCAGCTGACCATGAAATTATCCATATTGGATAAATTAGATGAACCCCAAAAGTCCTTTAGAGCTGGTGGTAAATAGTGTGGCTGGAGGATATGAGAATTATTACAGTTTAATAGTCCGTGGATAATTCCCCTTTGCTATAGATACATTTCAAAGAGGATTTGTGTCAACCTTCAGCATGACTAATGAAATTCAACTATGAGCTTTCAAAATACTCCATTGATTACAGTTTCTGATTACCTTTTACACTTTATACATTGTTGTTTTGGTTTAGAGTGCAAGTAGTAGGGGTAGTGTGTTCTGTGTTGGGCTTGAGTCTATACATACGTGCTAATATGCAAGAATATATGCGACTCCATTGGTTGAGTCAGTTATTACAGCAACATTGTCAATACATGTCCCTGTACATAGCCATAGGTAATAGGATAGTAATGGTGAGTTGATGGGAATATGTGTGAACATATGAGAATTGTAAATCCCCACCACAGGTGCAATAGTGGCTGATTGTGTGGAGTCTATAGATTTTAATGGTGTTTTCAGAGAGAGAGAGAGAGAGAGAGAGAGTAACGTTAATTTATTCCCAGTTCTCAGCTGTGTCTGCTCCCTTAAAAAATGTACAAAATAAAATAGATATGTCATTGTCAATTACACACGCTCGTACTAAACTCTTTCTTAACTATGTTATTTCCATATAGGCTCCATGTAGGTTGATTGTAAGAGAAGTGAGAATTTGGAATTTATTTAATTGTTCCAACGACTTTTTTTCGTATATCTCCAATAATGCAATGAATTGCAATGGAGAACTTTTTGCATTTTGGACATTGATGAAAAGGTCGAGGGAGAAGATGTCTGTGTGTGCACCTGATGGCGTGCCTTTATTCCATATACTATTACTATAGTAGTGAGTGTATGTGTATAGATTTAGCCTTTATAAAGAGCCTCTAGCATGGTGATTGTTCATGTATGTATATGATCTGTGTTTACATGTACATAGCTATAGTTATATGAGACTATGTATATTGAAATTTATCCAAGTTAAGAAAAACTTCCCTAAAGGATTGATTCTCATTGGAGAAAAGGTGACTGCATTTGGAAAGACTTGTTTTGCACCCAACTGACCTTACTTGTTTAAAATGCTCATATTATTCTTTTTCTGCCCTGCCAATTTACAAAGTCACATTTGAGAGAGGAAAATTGCATGGGCTATAGTATATGCAGATAATAGATATGATATAAGGGACCTTAAAATTCCCAACATTTTACTATATACTACGTAGCACATAGCAGAACAGCATACACATGCATGGATAAGAGATGAAAAAAAAATAACCAGCAGGATCTGCACAGAGTGAGTTCTGCTGCATTATCTGGAAATTATTCTTACAATTAACATGAGCCCCTGACTCACACGTAAACGTTCCTCACGTACGGTACTTATATAAAATGTCTCTCTCTCTCTCTCTCTCTCTCTACGTACAACTTTATTTTTATGCAACTTGAGAGAGAATAGTATGCGATACAGAGCTCTTATATAGAGAGCCAGTTGCTGTATTCTTTTTTTTTTTTTTTGATGACAGAGTCGTTGGAAAAAAAGTACATCATCCATGCATTCATTGCTTAAAAACATGTGCTCAGTGGATTTTTTCCATTTATATACATAGGCTTATACAAAGACAGAAACTCCTCGTAGAAATTGTGAGTACATTGGAAATTATAGCTTCTCTTACCTTCGAAAGTGGATTTGCAGTTGAAGAATTTTTGCAAAATAAAATTCTGCCTTCGTCTTCTTCAATTTTGTATGTATATTTTTAAAAGATTCCAATAAGTGACTTGCATACAAAAGATTCTTTCACTTTGTGCTAATGCTCTAATATAATAAGTGGATTTGACATATATGTGAGGAGACTATGTAATAAATTTGTCTTAGATTTTTCTTGTTGTCAATGATTGGTTGGATGGAGTTGAGACGACGTTGGATTGTAGGCAAGCATTAGATTATTACATTATTCCTTATGGTTTGATTTCAATGTTGTGAACATTTTTATCGTCAGAGATGGATGTGATATTTCAAGGAAAATCCTATATTACTTGTGTAGCCTTTTGTGGGTTATCATTGGATTTTTATGTAGTGTGTATGGGTGACCTAACTTCCAAGCATATCTGGTTTCCTCACATTCTCATACTCGTCACTCGGTGAGTCTCTCTCTCTCTCTCTCTCTCACACACACACAGGAAGATAATTCTTGGTAAGGATTGAATTTAAATTGTGGCCGCACATGTATAAGAAATTATATAAATCTTATATAAAGCTCTCTCTCTCTCTCTCTCTCTGTAGCTTATGTAATGGAAACTATACGTGTATGTTTTGTGTAGTAGAAGTGGTCAGAGGTTTTTTTCCCTCTCTTGGAAAGTTCATTCCGGTGCGGTTTCCTCATACAATATGATCACGATGAGCCTTTATAGCTTTTAGCTTTACCTTCTCCTTCCTATCTAATTTCAAGTTGATGTAATATTCTCATATATTTAATGTTGATAAGGAGAGAGGAATTATTGTGTGTAGTTAGTTAGTCGCTTTAAATTAAAAACATATATTCTCACCAGAGCTCATTTATCGCGTTAATCTATATGTAAGAATAGTTGATCCCAGTTCGTGATGACAAAATAGATTTCCTTGTTCTTTATATGACGAGAGGAGGGAGCGTGAGTGAGGTGAGGAAAAGGGATGTTTTTTTACATCACTCCTCGGTTTGCTCCCTCCTTAACAAATTATGTACCGTTTCGTATCCAAATATGTTCCTCAGTTCCCGTCCTTTGGGAAAATCATATGAGAATATTTTTTTATCCTTACTCTCATTCCTATGTGTGTGTGTGTGTGTGTGTGTGTGTGTGTGTGTGTAGGTAATGTATGAAAGTCTTGTTATTATTATATTGGCAATCTCCTCCTGATTACTCATTTTATTTAGATCTCTCCTTGTTTTCATGTACACGCTAAACTCTTGTATGGATGAGGAGATGAGGCAATAATGAGTAACTGTTATAATGAGTCTTCAAAAAATCTACGGTAACTTTGATAATGATGTTGATGAAAGAAAGAGCCTATTAATTCTCCGTTTTCCCCTTGTATGTAAAATATGAAGGAAAAGTTGAAGGGAAAAAACATATCCTTAATAAAAAAAATACATATGATCGCAATCATTGAGACCTATCAATTCTTATTTGAAATATTAGGATTTTATCTTTTAAAGTTTCTTTCTTCTAACAGCTGTAATAAGGGACATGTATTTTTTAAATAATACTCTATGATGATTATATGTATGCCTGTACATGGTGAGAAAACCAATGTAGGAATTTCTACTAGTAAATATGTCTCAGAATGATTATTGTAAAAAAGAAAGATTGAAAAGCAATAAAGTTTAAACCCTTGGGATTGGAAAGCCTCTGAGTTATAACTCACTCACAATCAGCCATTTTCCACATGTATAGTAAAAGGTGAGAAAAAAATATCATACGGAAATTGAAAAGGAGAAAAAATTTTACTCTGCTATAGAGTTTATGTAATAATAAAAGAAGCTTGTTTTATAGGTCAATAAGGAAAATTTTATCAGGTTTTTTTTCAAAAAATTAAAATATGGATGGTCACAAAGTTACTAGTGGGATTTTTAAGGGGGAGTTTTGATTTTTAAAAGAAAAATTACCATGTGCTCTTAAGAATATAACATATAAGGAGAATTGTATATAAAGTGGTCATATATGCAAATGCATTTTCCTATGTTTATGTCTTACCTTCAAATTTTATCTAAGGATTTTAGTATGCTATGACAAAAGACTTACGTCATTTTCTCACTCATTAGAATGTTAAATGTATTTATGGGTGAATTTGATTTTTTTTCATTCATGAGTGTTCCTATGTATTTAGTAGTATGAGAAAGGCTCTGGCTCTTCCCGAAGGAAATGTTATGATAAATATATATGTATATTATAAGGATTGGGGGGGGGGTACCTGCCCAAGTAATAATAATAGTAATAAGAATAATGATATGCAATAGTTTTTTTTTCGTACCGAGTACTAAAGAGGTCTGTGAGAGAACGAAGGAATTATATGAAGAGTGAAATATTGAAGAGTATGCATAAACCTCCACGCCCATGCTCCTAGGAACATATTAGATTGGCAATAATAATTGCAATAATTGATAATATGTAGGCATATTCCATGGAATATGTATATATTATCGAAGGCTAAACCATTACATTTTTCAAGAGTATTTATCACTGAGAGAATAAAACGTCATTGGTTTTTTTTATTTCATTTTACATTTTACAATAATTTTGTATAATAATAATTATTATTACCATTTCTCAAATAATAATATGCATTTTTCGATGTCCTAAACCGACCTGCCTTGACTTAAGCTTGAATAAGCAATAAAGTGTGAAAAGTCTTCTGCAATGAAAGTCATGGTGTAGACCAGAACATTGGTTAAATTGTATCATATAATATTGGTTAAGAGAAAGAGAGAGAGAGAGAAAAATGTAATGTTGGAATTAGTACGTAATTGGCTCATATATTTTATACTTATATATGAAAAAAAATAATACATGGACGTGTGTCGGGTACTTTTTTTCTAACCTCCTTCAAAGCTCCAATTGCCTCTTGAACCACAAATTTTTCAGTAATTGTTCTCTAGAAAAGTTGTGAGACATTGTGAATTTGACTCTGTGTGAGCTACGTAGGTGCTATATCTTAGCCATGTACCGTGTAAATTTTTCTCCTCTCTTTTCATCATCTATGATCGTAACAATAATAAATGTAGTAGTAATAACTTAACAAATAAAAATGACAATTGAGTGTGGTTTTTATGAAGCGTGTGATTTTGCAAAATATTCCTTTCTTTGTTTACTCTTGATGATTTTTTTTAGAGCCAAGGCAATAATTGATGTGGAGTAATGAAGAAATTATAAGGATCGTTAGACTTTTTAAAATTGAGTAAGTTTTGAGTGAATTGGATTGTTTCAAGTTTTTTCAATATGTACACATTTCCACATATATTTGAAATGTACATTTTATCTTGTCATTTTGAGAGGAGCCACAACAAAAGTTAAGGGGGAAAACTGTAAATACGTCACAATTAAAGTGGAGGGATGTTTTTACGTATATTTACACACTGCGAGGAGGAGGAGGAGAATGTGTGTGAGAAATAGTAAAAACTTATGATTTATAGAACAAAAGTGCTAAAAAATTTTCCAATGTGTTACATATATATAAAAATATAAAATAAAGGAGGGAGTCACAGAAAGAAGAAAGCTGTAAAAATTGTGAAAATATATGTGCTTTTTCTATTTGACTCCAAAGGAAAATAACGTTATTGTGTTGGAGTAGTTAGCATTTAAGCTCCAAGACTTTTAAGTACACAAGAAGTGTACTTTACTTTAGAAAAAACCAACCATACTTTGATAATACTAAAAAAAAGTAAGGAGAGAAGAATCCTTTAACAAGAGAGTGAGATTCTTACTTTTTTTCACGCATTAAAAGTTCTCGTATAGTTTTAAAGTTAGGTTGGTAGCCAAGGAAAAAATGTCATCTTGTATGGGCCAAATGTTTGTATAATGAAGAAGCTTCAGATTAATTCTAGTTTCTCTCTCTCTCTCTCTCTCTCTCTCTCTCTCTCTCTCTCTCTCTCTCTTTATCTCCACCCTTCAATGCACATGAGAAAATGTTGCAATATTTTTGTCAGTCATACCTTTGTCATGTGCCAATCTGTTGGAATGTTAAAATTCCTTAAAAAAAACATGTTTTAATTTTTTCCTCAATCATCCATTGATTTACAGTAAATATTGAGAATAACTTGTGCTAATAAATGGAATATTTATTGACATTTTTATTTTGAAGGACTTACAAAAGGGGGGAATATTAAAGAGGCGTTAGAATTCCTTTTTATTTTCCTTCCCATTCATTGACATATTTACCATGTATTTACGAGGAGCTTGAAAAAGAGTGACACCTTGGAAATTTCTCTAGTTATTATTTAACTTGACACGCTTAATACTTTTTTAAATTGACTATACATTGTATTTGCTCATAAGTAAATAGTACTAGTTGGAATGACTCTGAGGGATTTGCGAGCAAGTGATTAATCATACTGTGGATTAATAGCATGTTATGACATCTTCCAAAAGAATCCCTTGTCCCTATCATAGTGATTATTGTTTTTGTGGGAGTTGCTGTAATATTTTCTAATACTCACGTATCCCTTCTGTCTCTTAACATAGTGATAAATAACATGTAAAGAACAAGAGAGAATCTAGACTTGAGTCAGGAGTTAAGTCATCCTGAGGGGGTTGGAGGGGGGTGAAAGCTATACTTGTCATAATATTAATAACGTAATAATTGCAATGTTAAGTCCGCTTTGCTTTTTAATGAGACAAATGGTTTTTGAGAAAGTTCCTACCCAACATTATTAATAATAAAAGAAGAAATACGAAAAATGACTTGGAAAAATATATTGCAAAGAGATTTTTTCCCCCTTGATGATATCGGTGACAGTCAGCTCCTTTACTTTTCTTCTCTTATTTTGCATTATAATAAGGAGCAATAATGTAATGAGGCTCATAGTTTTTATATCACTACACAATATTATGGACTGAGGCAATAATTTTTTTCCTCTCTCTCTCTGTAAAACTTCCATGTTTGTAAATGAAAACCAAAGCCAAAGCTCACCACATCATCATTGATTTACGTTTTTGTTACGAGTCTTGTAAAACATGATGTTTTCACCTTTTCTCTCTCTCTCTCTTTACATATCAATATATGTCCATTATCTATGGTTTCTTAAGCTCCTGCTCTTTACCAAACAATACTCTACACTGTAAACTACTTGGTTTCCTTATACATAGAGAAAAACCATTGGTTTATGTCTTAAGGAAGGAAGATTTTGTATGGATGCTTGCCTTTTGACTTAACTCTTATGGTAAATATTACAATGATGCTCAAAAGAAATGTAACTACATAAAAGTTAGAGATGTAATCACTTGTCTCTTGTAACTTTACACAGTTAAAATTGAAGTAACAGTTAAATGAGCTTGGATGTGATGGTGAGAGTATATAATATTATCAAATGTTTTATACAGGGAATTTTCTTAGGCCTTTATATATTGTAAATAGAGAACACGTATAGTTTGTATAGCTTGATATGTATAGTTTGTACATGGAAGTATATATTATTTGTTTGCTGACAAGATATTATTGTTGGTTTGGTGATTTTCATGTGACACTTTCACTTGAGAGTTTGTGAACGTTTTAGCACGGCAGTTACGAATCTGACGTCTCTTGTCTTTAATAGCATGTAATTAGATGAGAAAAAGAAGAGGATAGTCCGAGCGTGTAGAAATTTATACAAGGCTTGTAGAAGAAGACGAAGAAGAAGAAGAAGAAGAAGTGATCCATAGAAGAAGGATTTTTTTAACAGGTTTACTCGCATGCAGTCTACTTAATTGATTATCCTCTCTATGATGAACATGCTGGGATTCCAAATCTTTTATAGGAGATGGACACGTCCCTGTAGTCAGTCACGCCTGCCACTTGTCACAACTGCTCAGCATCTCCCAGGCTTTTCCAAACCTTTCCATATCCTCCCTGTATACATTACAAATACATATAATAATACAAAAATTATTATATATCTCTCTCTATACGTTACATACTTCCAGGTTTTTCTTAAACGTCAATAATATTATAAATACAGGGGAGAAGATACATTATAGATATGTAACTGTTAGTGGTCCATGTAAACATCTTTTTAAGAGAGTTATAGGGTTAGTTGAAATAAGGTATTTTTTCAGGCCGAGAGCTACATTTTGTGAATGTATATAAGCTTACAGGGCTTACACATGGCATGCATGCACTGGAATGCAAGAAAATGTACACTTACAACAGAGGAACTGACAGGAGCAATTAAAAGTTGAAATTATCTCAAGACCTTGTACAGTCAAGCTTAAACACATTAAGCATACTTTTACTTTTAATTTCCATCTTATGTTATATGTTTGCTATGGATCTGTACAGTTTGAAAAAAAAAACGTTGTGGGTTGCTTGAGAGCTGGGAGAGTTCATATATGGAGTACATACATTTGATACATTATAAATGCTCAATCTAATAACGGAGCTAAAACAAGATGTAATTAGTTAAAAGGAATGATGATTGAGGATTTGGTCAAAACCATGGTATTTCACACATGCACTATGTTTTTTAACTCCAACGTATACCAACTCTAAATCCTTGGGATTTTCTGCCACTTAATAATTATGAGGAAAGACTAATTATTCTAGGGATATGTTTGGAATTGTAGTACAATATGCTGCATATACAAGATGCAAATTAGTCCAAGGAAATGAGCATTTTTACTGCAACTGCGTTATATGTCAAAAGTACAGAGACACATTCTTTTTAGTATATCAATTCCTGCAGACTATGCTTGAGACATTCTCACTCTCACCCTCTCTCTCTCTCTCTCTCTCTCTCTGTATAATAATTTGTACTGTTCTTGAATACATAAGTTATGATGTTAATGATTACCAAGTGTCTTAATCACTGTGAGAGGTATTGCAATAATAATAATAATATTGCTGCACAAGATGCTCAAGACAAATAGTAACTAAAAATGCATGCATATCCATAGGCCCAGGAGTTTTACCATATAAATAATGGAACGTATGTGGAACATATGTAAAATTACTGTTAATCAACTCACTCAGTGAGGGAGTTATACAAAGCGGAGGATGAGCACCTTGTGTGTGACAAATGAGGGCTAATATTCACTTTGGTCATTTAATATTGTTGAGAAGTTCCTTCCTCACACACACACACACACACACACACACATGATATGCCTCCCAGCTCTAATCCTATTTCTCCATATATAAATAAGAATTCCTATGTATTTTACATCTCTCTATCTCCCCCTCAACGTATCTGTCATGAATAATATACAAGACCTAAAAATTAAATGGTGCTAAATAAATCTATTCATGAATTCAAGTTGTACAGTTTTAAAAGTGATAAATATAGGAAGAATGGAATGATTTGAATTTTAATATTTTTCTAAATATAAATCATTCCATTTGAAGTGGATGTCATATTATTTTTAGCTACATATCTATATTGTATGTATTCTTATAGTGGATATAATTACGTGTAGGGATAATTACTCATAATTATTTGATGACTTTCTTTTATATTTATCTACTCCTTGTTTTGAAAGGAGCAGGAGCGTATGTGTCAGTTTAGGTATAATAATAGTAGGAGTGATTGATGTGCCCACGCAGTTGGAGGATGAAGGATATTGGTCAGTAGTGGACAGAGAGAATGATAATTCTTTCTTAATTATTTAAATCCATTTTTTTTTCAAGATTCTCCACTTTGCATATATGTAATATTATTAGTGGGTCATTTGAATAGGAAAATGACTTGTACTGCTGTTGTTGTTTTTGTTGCTCTATTACTTCCATAGCACCCTTTCCTTATAGTGCTCTGCTTTTGTATGTGTGTGTGTGTGTGTCTGGGTCTGTCTGTGTGTGACAAGAGTAAAAACCAATTTGCAATGATTATTTAAACAACTGTAAAAAATGAGTGTTATTATCAACCCCACTCTCTGCTTACATACACCTTTTTCTCTTACATGAGACTATAATAATTCTACATAAATGCTACTTCAAAGTTGTCTCATCCTACAAAAAGGCATATGTTCCGTGATGGAAATAAACCTTAATTTACATTTCCTGTTTTTCAGAATTAAAATATGGCAGAACTGTATAAGATGAATGGAAGGGGGGATTTGTAATGTCTAAGTGGTTTGGAAACTCCGAAAAAAAAATCATTTCAAATATGTAATTGTATATCTAGAAAAGAAGTAAGAATTTATTATTAATTTCACTCACAATATGCATATTATAATGTAAGCAATTATTGGAGACAAATGGTTGGAAGAGTGCGTACATGTGTCGTCTGTGGAAAAACAAACCAAAAACAAAGGTAAGAAAAATCAACCTAGTTCTCTCTGCAAATGTGTGGAGCGGAAGTAACTGTCAGCAAGTGGGTTGTCTTTTTTGGTATGAATGGAAATTACCTTAGAGGTTTAATTATTCCCACGCAGAGTGAATTAGGCAAAGTTGAGGCAATTTTTCAACTACATTATTGTGTATACTATAACACATGGAAAAGTCCTATCATGTGGAGTAAAATTGTACGTACTAAAAGATTTTTTTATATTTTTTCTCTCTTCTCTTCTCTTCTTATTATAGGAAGCTATATAAGGAGGTTTTAGGAGTTGGCACTATATGCAGTTCCTACTACCTCTAGAAAGTATAGATACACATGATTTTTTTGGGACAAATAAATATACACAATCATATAAGTCCAAGTATTGTTACATTAATAATGCAGATTCTCCATTTATGGATGCAATCTGTAATTAGGGTGAAAAGAAAGCTCAAAGCTATAGCTCCATGGTAGGAAAAGATGTTTCGTAAAATTGGTTTTGGCATATCCAAGCCATCATTACCACTCTAATTTCCCAACAATAATAATTAGCCTTGTTATTAAAACCTAAAATGAAATAATTTTTTCTCCTTGTACAAATATGTACTCATTCACAATTGGTTTGTCAAAAAATTCCGAGGAGACTACATTTTTTTCTTTTTTAAGAATTTTTTAAGAAGCTTGTACCATATGGAACGAATTTTTTTTTCTGTTTGGAGGTTCCTCATGGTTTTTCTTTCTTATTGCCCAACTCCCTTTTATCACTTAAGCTTTTATCTCTTTGAAAGTTGAGGTTGGAGAAAAAGACTTTTTTTGTATGAGTAACCTTTGGAAGAGAGAACACTAACTTATGCGCATAGGTAGACATATGCATAAGTGTTTACTCATAGCAATAAAATTATTGTCAAAATATTTATCAATACTTTATCATATAAAATCAATCTTAATTTTTTTCGGGATGACATTTGTTGTTACTACTGTCAATTCTAATCTGATTCATTTACATTCAATTGTATGAGCATAATACGAGCTTAACTACGGGCTTTTTACCATATAAGTATGTACTATGAGGAGGGGATTGAATGAGTACAGTGATTATTATTGGATTATTGGAGGGGTATACTAAAATGGTAAGAAAAATTCTTGCTTACTATAAATTTTTCAATGGATTTTTTTAAAAGTGTTATGATGAGGAAGGGAATTTCAAGAATAAAATTGTCATGGGTAAAGTGTTGACTGGATCAAGGCTATAGAGAGAGAATTACACTTCCTACATGAGAATTATTGGAGGAGGTAATTGGAATGAGGCTAAAGTCTGTGTCAAAAGAATATTATACTATAGTGTTCTGTAAAGTGCAATAATAATGGAATGGCTGTGTATAATTAAGGAAAGCCAAGATTTTATGGTAGGATTTAGTAATGTGTGTGTATGTACAGTGGAAATAAAAGGCAACTCCAAGTGCTAAAGTGTATCAAAGGTAATTTGCCAATGGATATTTTATTGATCACATTGATTACATCCTGATTAGATCCAAGTGTACTTGATCTACAAAGTGTTCACGGAGTGCCACCATTAGCACATTCATTGCATATAAGTTGCTCGACCATTACATTATAAAAGTAATGAGAATGAGTCGGGATGAGGAGAGTGCATGTGTTGGAGTAGTATATTGTATATAGTTGTGGAAGGTAAAAATGATTTTCTAACAAATATCCTACTATAGTACTTTTCTATATGATCCCACAATAAATCTCTATAGGATTCCATATGTGTCTGTCCATACAGCAGATAGTATGAGGAGGGCAGGTTGTTCTGGGAACTTGATTGAGAAGAAAGGTTAGGAAAAAAAGGGATAAGTACTCAAAACTATTTAGTGTTTAAAACGAAAAGCTCAAGAGCATTGTTGCAATTATGGTGTGGTAAAAAGATTGAATCACATTTAGTTAGCATACATTACATGGGTAAAAAAATCTCCCTTTCAATATTAGATACAGGAACTAAATGGTCATTTTCCTAGATTCCCCTTGAGCAATACTTAAAGTGGGTAGATAAATAGCCCTGCCAATAATGATAAAGCCATACCTCAAGCTATACAACTGGAGATTGAGAGCCCAGTGTTGTTAAAATCCATTGTCGTTCAAAGGGATTGGGGCCTGGAAAAAAAACAATTTCGTGAGGACAGAATTTGCATGGGATTCATAAGGTCCATTAATTTATTTATATCTGACGTAGAAATCACTTTGTGCTTATGTGACTGACTCTTTCCATGTACTGAACTAAGGAAGAGATTCTTGTATTTTATTACTTATGCGTCCGGATAAATTACTCTTCTCTCCCTGTATTGTAAGTATATTTACATGTGGACGTGCCTTTCACGTACGTTTAATGGTAGGCAGAAACCTTAGGTGAGAGGCCATTGTAGCCGATAGGTAGAATTACTATAACAAGTGCTATTATGGAGATATTTGTATATATATAGTAATTAGCATTGAGAGTAAGTTCATACGTGACATGTAAGTTCACCCGGGTCCATCCGACTCTTGTGAGATTAATTTTTCTCATGATTAGGACAAAAGGGGCGCCAACGTGTATACGTCCTTTTTACTACACATATACATATATGAAATTGTGGGATGAAAATTTCGCGTAATTTACTTTAATGTAATGGACTTAAAACATGGGAGTCTAGCACTGTCTTATGGTCATCATGTACACTCGCTGCTGTAACTTAAGCCCAATAGAAAAATTCCGTTTTTCAACCAAGCGATAGCCATCGTTTGTAGGGGTTGAAATTCCCCTGCATGTACATACAAAGTGCCTTCATCACTCACTAATAAACACTTATGTTCTTTCAAGCGTATGTACATTTTAGTACTTACAAGCACATATGTACACTCATGTATTTTCAAGCATATATGTACACTTATGAGGCAAAGTACCCGTAAGCTGTGAAAATTACATTGCTGTACATACTAAAAGTGCTATGCGCTCTCATTTTATTACAAGTGCATACATTAAGTGGATATATGTAAATTGTATGTAGATAAAATAATTTAGTATTGAAGGCTTAGCTAGCATATACTAGGAAAACATGTGTGTGGAAATGGGATGGGAAGAAAAAGGCCGCTTATAGGTCTTTGAAAGCTGGAACTGCGGGATCGTATAAGTGACCTAATGGGAAATGGCAATAGCTCCGTTGCATGATATGTGAGAATTTGAGTTTAAACGGAGCTCTCTCTCCCTGTCTCTCTTCCTTTTCTTTTCCTATACACTCTAGACGGGTTGCTGGATGTGAGGCAGATTGAGAGGAGGACAGAGCGTATAATATAAGAGGCATTTATCGCAAGTTACAATCAGCGTATATCCTCAGGTGTATTTGTGTGTGAACGCAAAACTAAATTATTAGCAGAAAAAAAGGGAGTTGATCCCAAGGGCTGGAGATTATTGTCTTTCTTAGGCATACTATCCCTTGGTTTTAGTGTGTGCATTTTACTCCGTTGCTATTACCCTGAGTCAAAAAACTTGTAATTTGTACGCACTTGTTTTTTTCTCCTTCTACACTTCTTCTCAAGAGCTTTCATACATGTCTCAAGTTTTTGAGCAAACTATACTACAAGACATTTGAGGAGAGCCACGTATTTCAGAGACACATTTCGTGCCTTTTGCTTTCCCCTTCAAGGAAATCAAGTAAATGGAGGATTTTTTTGGATTTTCTGGAGGACTAAGAGGCGGCGGCAGGAGCTTGAAAAAGAGATATTGCACTTTTTCCTTCACTGCATCTTCCCTCTCTCTCTCTCTCTCTCACTCTTTTTCCAATCCCCATATAATGTCCTTCCTGTTATTACACTATAGGGAGCATCCCATTGCTAAGAGTCTCAGGGTTCAAGAATCTCTTACCTTCTACAGACTCTTGTGGCGAGCAATCAAATTTATTTAAGTGCTTTACAATTAACCACTACATAATTCTGAGGAATTCCCTTACATGACAAACAACCTTTACTTTTTATCCTTCTTTCCATGTCATAGAATCATTCTTCAAGTGTTCAAAACAACAAAATACAAATGTAATTTACAAATGAACCAACTCACAATCAATATTCTTGGGTAGTAAAACTCAAGTAACCTTTTCATATTTTATATTTCTCTGTACGTAGATAATTATGTATACATAGTATTTACTATAGGGTAAATGTGTATAGTAAATACATTAAAGACCATGTGTGGGCAAAAATCCTTATAGTAAATGGATTTTTTTTCGGAGGGAATGAATCAACGGAACTATAGTTTAGAGTGATAAAAAAATTAATAAATATCATCCGGAGTTTACAATGACGGTAAACACATATCCTATAGTGCACTGACTCACTCCATACAAAACAAGCCTTCACAAGAGCTGACAAAGTAATGGAAATTCCATGGTGATGCCAAAAAACATTTTTTTCCACCGATTTCCCTCTCTCTCTCTCTCTCTCTCTCTCTCTAATTCCCTTCTTTACTCCCCATAGTTAGTGGAGATAAAGTTTTAAGAGACGTTAGTATTTTGCAACAATGGGCAATTGAAGAGATACTTAAAAGAGTCATTTTTCCTACATAATTACTCGTCCTCATGCAACCGCATGTGCAAGTTGCAACTCCAACATTTTTCCCTTTTCTTTGGACGCCAACCATGATGAGCAAGGTGAAGGCAATTATTGCCACATTTTTGTTGAAAATGTTATTTTTTTTCAAAAATACTTGACCAGTAGCCAGCCCAAGGAAAATATACCATTAAATACATAACTTTCCATCATTCAACGAAACAATTCTTATCTAGCTCTCAATGCTATGTAATGAAAATGGAATGAGTCATAAATAACAGGGGATCGAAAGTCACTTGTTTTTTCCTCTCTCTCTCTCTCTCTCTCTCCTCATTTCCAACAGATATAAATGCCCAAAAGAAAAAAAATCCTATACAAGATTTACGGCCAGAAACTTTCCACTACGCTATATAGAAAATAGATAAGAGAGTAAGTTTATTATTAGGTTAGGTCATTATTATTAGCACTAATTATAATTCCATTTCATAATACTCATAAATAGGAAAAGGAGAGAGTCATAAAATTTATTAATAGCCATCTCCCAATGATATAATAGCCTGAATCAATCAAAATTTTTAATTAGCTATAAATCTTTCCCTGTGGTAAACTATACGGAGTCTGTATTCTCTATACTTTCCATGCTATTTATAATATGATGTAACCTCCTTCAGAATCTCCGCTCTTCATGGTCCACTGAGATTTGTGATGATGGCTTTGCTGTGTGAGCCTATGGAAAAATAAGTACAGTGATTTTTAATTATATCCACCCCCGTATTAAATTATATTTGTGTATTCATATATGATTATACTTTGTTTAGTATCTAAAAAAAAATTTAATGAAAGTCTATCCTTTCAAGTACAAAAACTTAAGCTCAGTCACTAGAATTTTTCTCTAACCTCATTCATTGAAAAGAGAGAGAGAGAGAGAGAGAAAAAAAATCCTCATTATTACAATAGTTGTTAGAAAGAAAAATCTGCTGACCCCCGGACTTGTACTTTTACATGTATGAGTATTTAAAAAAGAAGCCATTAAGTCTATTAGCTACAATAGAAAATCCAAATGGAAGTTTTACAATAATGGAGAGAGAGAGAGAGAGAGAAGGTAAAAGGGAATAAAAATATTTACGTGAAGAAAGTTCTTGTTCTATTCATTGTAAAAATTCATTTCTTGATGAAGGGTAAAAAGAATTGTATTGATGTGAATTCTCAAGTTTGAGCAATAGCTAAACTAGGTAGTCACTTATGAGTAAAGTATAGGGAAAAGTATGGAGATTTTCTCAACTTGTATTTAAATGGGAGGTAGAGCTTGGTTTATATTAATTTATATATTATAGACTCTCAATATTTTCATATGTAAATATACATATAATTTCCTATATAATGATCCTACACTTACACTACCAATGAAAGGCTGATAGGTAAAAATTTTCAACAAAATACAAGTTTTAGCTCTCTGAGAGAGGTGAAGAATGAAGAAGAAGGGTCTATCTTGAATGAATTGATTGTATCAAGTTAAAGGAAGCTTCTGCAATGTGCATGTCTTTATAGTTTCGGCTCTTCTCTTCTTCCTCTTCTTCGTCTTCTTCTAGAATAATAAAAGGGATGGTTCAATGTATTTTCACGAATGAGTCTCGGATGAAGGAATGAGTAAGCAAAATGTATAGATGTGGGTATTGATGTTTCTGGAGTAGCTGTGGAGAAACGAGGCCAGTGTCAAAGTCTCATCTGTTCTTTTTTCCTCCTATGTATTTACTATAGCAAGATATCTAGACAAACATGCATATGTACATTTCTAAAGGTATTTCCAATTTTGGTTTTTTTTTGTATTATTATTATTATTGTTATTGTTATTATTATTATTACTACTACTACTACTACTAGCACTACAAGTATGACGGATGGAATGTCATGTTTTGAGAGAAGAACCCAGTAATCTCCACACATACAACGTATAATTTCATATATGAATAAAATTCGTTTTTCATATCGTTGACCGTGCACATAAAAGTATGTACATGCATCGAAGAACATTTTTCTGAGTGTTGAGTTTTCTATACGGGAGTATATATTTTATTGGAGGGGGGTGGGGAGGGGAGTAGTGAAAAATGCCAAGTTGAAGAAGAAGAGAGGGAATGAATCCTGTATTTTCTTTCATTTATACATTACATTACTGTATGGAATCTTGTTTCAGAAGAGGGATTGAGGTTGAATTTAATAGAAATTCTGATATTCACTTGAATCCCTACTACTTGTTGCTTTTGCAAAACTTGTTTTCCAATAGAAACGAGCCAAATACCTCTGAAGGAGTGATTTTAGGATGTACATACATGGAAAATACATGGAAAAGTATATATTTTGAGGTGACGTGCATACATAACTGTTAACCTGTAGTATATAGTAGTAACTTATTAAGAATGCTGTGTGCGAACTGTTGCATTGTTTATGCGTACTAACAACATAAGTTACGGTTCACCTATTATTATCGCTCATCCTACAACAACACCACCAGTTGTTGTTGGCAGTGGAGGAAGAACAAGAAGAACGAGAAAAGGACGAGAGGGACGAAGAATGTGCCAGTAGTACCAAGCCTGTGCTTTTGCAATTAGTTGCACGATCACCTTCAAATGAGTTTTTCCTCCCTAACTTCATTCCATGAGGTTGTGTGCATACATATTAGTTGCAGTTTAATATGTATGTAGTATCTACGTGTATGTAAGGTAAATACAAGTATTTTATACATGCATGGATCATTGGAGCCATCAATAGAGTAACGGGAGGGAGATGCATTTAGGGCGGAATTACATGTTTTTTGGGCGCGGAAGAAAAAAATCCGAACTCTGAACTCTCATCAAGAATGATACTTTTGCCTTTTTTCTCACTCAATACAATAGTACAGTATAGTTTCTACCATTAAAATAAGTTACTAGAAATAGGTCGAGTCAAATACTTACACTTACCCTTGAGATATTATTTCAATACATTCTATATAAAAGTAAAGAAGAAAAAAGTGTGTTAAAAATTATTATTACTATATTTTTATATGCAACGCCACACACGAGCAAATCTCATTGTTACTAAATGATGATGATTTTAGCTCATTAGAAACTCATAACAACAAGTTTAGGAGCAAGTAAGAAAAAAAAACATTATTAGTATTATTTCCCTTTTAGTAGTCTCTCTCAGAACATGGAAATGATATCCCTTTGAAAAACACAGCCGTCGTCCGATCCTTTTGAAAACAAGTCGGAAGAAATGGGGAGGAATTAAAAGTCCATAGTTTTTCTAAGCTTTCTAATAGCTTTTCAAATGAGCCAACTTATTACTATGAAGATTTGAGAGAGAATGCTAGCTCAGCATTAGTGTGTAATCATTTGGTAGTTTTTAGAGGAGGAAGAAGAAGAAGAAGAAGAAGAAGAAGAAGCAAAGGGAAAAAAATTCTCTCCAGTTAAGTCAAGTGGATTGGGAAGATTCACGTGTTATTCGCATATAGCCTTGATTTTGGAAGTTTTAGGAGAGACGGTAATTGTTGAGGAGATTACATGGTGAATGGCCCAACGTTGTATTTGAAATCCACTCGTGTGTGTCTATTTGCAATGCAGTATACTACTTGGAGTTAAATAGGAGAGTTGCATTCCTCTGAGTAAGTCGACTGTGCTAGGGTTGCTCCATCATTGTAAATCTCCATGTAGGAAAATGTATTGGAAGGTGATGATTTCCTCCGGAGCCTTTTCTTTATAGGGGATTTCTCAAGTTGGAGAGTTATTACGTACATAGGTTTAATTGTACGTTTCTCCCGTTTTGACTCTTCTCTTGAAAACATTCTATGTATTTAATACCATGGTGGGGATGAAGGAGTTGAACTTTTTCTTAAATTCTCAACTGGACTGCTGGTATAGGGACAGGGACGTATAGTATGTAATATTATTACTGTAGGAGGGAGAGCTATGCTGCAGTATAGTAAAAGGAAATGTACGTGAGGTAGAGTCAGTTTTGTTGGTGAGTGTCGTAGTATTGTAGTAGTAGGAATTGGAGAGGAAGAGGGAAATTATCAAGGAGTATTTAATGGAAGGAGTGTGGATGTGCATAAATCATAAGAGGATGACTGGGGTTTTGATAGTAGTAGCATGGCCGTAGTAGTTTGTAGTAGTAAAGGTTTTGCTATTTAAGATCTCCTGCTCAATGTACCTTGTAAAGATATCCCTTTTCCACGGGATCTTCAGCAGGGTATGCACGAATGAGTAGTCCTATGAGCTAGTAGTGCTTTGATTGTAAAGCCATTCTTCATATGTATGGGAGAGGACGTTAGTTATATATTTTTCCCTCTCCTTTGCTTCTACTACTATATTATAGGGAGGAGTAAGAATCTATAGAAAGTTGGAAGTGCGGTAACCTCGTCAGATTAAATTGTTTTTGTCATGTCCATGACTCTCCGGTCCCGGTTCAACTTCCGTCGTCTGCTTATTCCTTCTATTGAGACACTTTAAAAAGTATTACTTTGTACATGACTTGATTTTCGTACTCGGTGCCTTGGTGCATTTCCGCCTTGAGGAACAAAAATTTAGCATTTTATTGAGTCACTCTTCTTCTTGGTCTTTTCTTTTGTGTTAATGCTCGCTCCGTCAATACAAGATTTGCCGCTATTTTTAATAACTCAATGGAAATGTTAGGGTGCATAGGAAGAGTATGTTTTCACATGTACGATATAATATGTCATTTCAATCTTGAGACCTTGTTTCGCCAATTTCGTCACAGCCATGTTAATAGCTCCATTGAACTCTGGTTTGAATTGTAAACCAGTAAACTTTTTTTACCTCTCCACCCTTTTCCATTTCGTAAATATGTTACATACTTATTTAGCGGATTCTCCTTTGAGACTATTGTTTATAATGGACTTTTGGGCCTTCTGCACCTGTAAAGTATAGGGAAAATGATGTGAACTTATTAGGGAGGATTATTTCCTCTATATAGTTATAATATAGAGAAATCCTGGGGTTACTAATTCGAGCAAATGAACTTATATTGTGCGTGCAGTTATAATATTGGCTAACGAATTTCAATTTCCCCAATTCGCAAGTTACATTTTCAGGATGAAGAACATATGTAAGATATGGATATTTTTTGTATGCCAAGTGCATGATCAAGTGTTTATAAGTACAAAGGATAAGGGCTTTTCTCATGGTAATTCTATAGTCTAACAACTTGGAGGGATAATGTATTCAGGAGGAGTTAGGTTCACAGGTTTTTTTTCTATCTATCTCTCTCTCTCTCTCTCTCTCTCTCATGGCATGGGCATGTGTTTACATCGGATGTGAATAAACCCCCTGGTTTGCATATATTGCCACAAGAGCAAACAACATGGACAATAATAAAAGGAAACGTGTAGCGACAATGTTGTTCCTGTGTGCTAGCTTTTCACATGTTTCACAATATGTACACGTTCATAGAATAAGGAATTTCAATCCCGTTAGGAACTACTCATGAGTTTTATATTTCTTGAGGCACCAAACACACCGAACTTGGTATTTTTCCTATAAGAAAAAAAATTATATGTTTTTTTTTGCATACATGTTATGTAACTTTATGAATTTTTTTATTATATGTTCAATTTATTCTTCATACATAACATTCATTTTGAAGAAACCACACATGTGGAGAGCGTTGGAGTATGTAGTTACATACAATATATGATTTGCTCCTTCTAACTTCCTTTATATGGAATTTGTTCTAATTTACAAAGGATAATCATCTTTTATAACGTAACTTAAGAATTTTTAAGAGTTATTTTACTATTGTAATATCCACCATATAATTCTCTATACTCCTTTTATCCGACTCTCATCCACCCCACCACACACTCTTTTTGAGGACATTAATTTTTCTGAGAAAATTCTAACAGCATCCACACACACACACATACACACATACAAACGCAGAGAGTAACCCTCTGTGCATCTTTAGCTTTGAGGTTACGCCTAGAGAGTATACAAGTAATTTAGAACCCACAGGCACACACATTATTCCTTTAACTTGGTTAATGTCTTTTGCAAATTAAAAGTATGTACTGGGTAGACCTATGATTTTTTACCTATGATTACCATGTATTAATTACTATGCCAATAAAGTATGTATACTTAAAAATCAGCTCTCTTGAAAAACCCGATTAGTAATTACGTTCTATACACATATTCATATTTATTGCTACAAGGGAAATAAACGTAAGTCCAAGTGTGGATTTTTCAATGACATGTATTTATACGTTGATTATAGTATGGTAGAGTGGTTTTGTGTGCATGTGTGTGTGTGTATTTGTATGGAAATAACATTGAGTTTTAACACGATGTAAACTAGATAGACAGCTGGTCTCCTCCCCGAAATCATTCACAATCCTGTGGTTCTTCCACACACACTTCATCTATAAATTATGCCCATGTGTACATTATGAGGGCAGCGACTTATTTCCCTCTGTAAATGTAATGTAAGCTGGTCTACGTACGTAGCATATTAATGTAAAGGACGAAAATAAAGAAAACAAGCGGAGCTTTTGACTGAGAGTGTGTGTTGTGTGTGAGTTGGAGTTTACTTGTTATTCCCACTTGGCCCTTGTGTATGAAAGGATTATTAATTATATTATAGTGTGTGTGTGTTTTATTGGATGCCAGACGCTTTTCCCAGTTGCTTCTTTTCTTTGGTATATAATAAAAAAAATTGGTCAGGTGAAGAGTTTCAGGATGTAGTTTATACACACACACACACACACACACACAGAAACACACATACTAAATATGAAGGTGCTGAGTCCTTATCGGGCTAGCATTATTTTATTATTGTTAATATTATTATTATTATTATTATTGCTATTAAAGCAGTTATTCCTGTTTGCTGTGTTTTGTTGTGAAGTTAGAGGAGCGGGAGGTGGGGGGGGGTGTTATTTAAACTCGACGACGTGCTTGATAAATAGGCGTATCCTCTTACACATTGCCTTAGTTTCTTGTTATTTCAACGGATCTTTATTGTTTATTGTGATTAATACGCTATGAATGGGTCAGAGTGTTTTTTTCTCTTTCGTATAGTAAATTACTAGTAAAATACTTCCTAAAATAATTAAGTCATTTTAACTTGTGAAAAATGGTTTAAACATCCCAGGCTCCTACTAATTCATAGGGAATATTTTCCCAATGGTTTCCTAAAGTACGTGCATAGTGATAAAATACTAAAACAAATGCTTTTCCCTTATCAGATAGTCTTAATTTGCTTTAATATGGATTTTTTTAGTATGCGCATACATTTTTATGTATTATTTACATACTCTGTCCGTGAGACAGATTTTTTTATTCAGCACCCACACACACAGAGACAACACTCTAAAGAATAGACAAACGTACGTTATAATTCATATACGGTGAGGTTTTGCTCCTTCCTTTTTCTACATATAGAACATAAATACTGTATGTAAACTCTCACATATATTATGTTTCTACATAGTAATCCTATATCAAAGTCCAGAAAAATTGTGTGGAGTTGGAGTTGAAGTAAAAAAGAAGAAAAAAAGTGATGTCTCACTCACGCACGGGGACCATATGTACATGGAAATGTTTGTTTGGTACAGGACATGTAAAAATGTTACATTGACCTGAAGCATCTACGAAAGAAATTAATTACAGTTCTTTTTACAACGGACACCTGTACACTCTCGTTGAGCCATTAAATGACCTAATGAATATATATTTTTCCTTTGAGGAAGAGTTTATAGTATAGGGAGAGGAAGAGCAGAATGCAGAAGTAAGAAGGGACAACAATGTAAAAAATATATATAATCTCTGGTAATTCAAGGGTAGTAATTATAAATATTATTATTAATTAATTAACTGTAAAATCCCCTTCCCATGGGACAATTGATTTATTAATAATTTGCACACATGAAAATCATGACGAGGAAAATAGCGAGAGAGAGAGAGAGAGAGAGAGAGTGTGTGTGTGTGTGAGTATGAAACTCTATAGGAGGAAATAAGATTTAAATATTCATAGGTCAAGCTAAATGAGCTGTTTTAGCTTGTTTATTCTAGGCTATATGTATATTGTTAGGATGCGCAGAACCAGAACAGAACATGATTGAATGGGAGTCCGCCTTTAGGTTCACGATATTACTTTAGCAATATGAGTACTACAATATCTAATAATTTTTATCACCAATAAAGGAAGAGAAAATCAAATAAAAGTGTAGGGATTATAATAATAGTCTTGGGATTTGTGTCTATATAATTTTCTAAAATTATGACGATTTCTTTCAAATGACTAATTTAGTGTTCGCCTTTGAGGAGGTCAGGTTGGAGGTCTATTGTGTGTATTTATTTTTAATAGGAGAGTTCATGTGGGATAAAGGATGGTTTTGAAAGTAAAAAGGCAGACAGACTGTTTTACTTTTTTTTTTAGCGTATGAGGTACTACGTAGGAGCAGATAGTACAAGGTTTTGTCTTGTGGAATTTTGTGGTGGAAATGTCGGTTGATCGACGTATGCAAAGTATTAGGGAAAATATTATAGTTGCTATGTTTTTTAATGAAGATAACATTTTCCTCGTTATTACATGACAGATGATTTCGAGGACGTCCGTTATATTGTACATCATCAAAGTCATTTACTGTCTCTTTCAATCTTCTGCCAGCTTTAAACTTTGCTTTACTCACTTACTTGACTCACTCAGAGTCGAACTTTAGACGTAAGTTGGAAGGGGTAGGGATGGGAGTGCAATTATTAAGTACAAATTATGGAAGAGAGTAAGTGTGGTGGTAAAAATTTGGTAAACATAATACTATTTTGTTTTATGCCGCAATATGTACAGAAGGTGATGAGGTTTTTCCCAAGAGATAATTTGAATATTTTTTTCAATGTGGATATTTAGGTTTGGTTACAGCATGTATATTTTGTTTTTTACGCAAAACCTACTAAATAAATTTGTAGAGCTTTATATTCCTTGTAAGTCATTTGCACGTAGATGTGTGGTAAGAAATAATATGTATTTCTCAAGGCTAAACCATGGTCTGAGTGTATAAGAGATGATTAGCAAGGGACATTTCTATTAGAGACCTACCATGTAGCGGATTATTAAAGGGAGTGAGTAATGTTGTGTAACATCCAGGGACTTTTACCAGAGAGGATTAAAGGATCAAGGAATTTTCTCACCTCATCTTCCCATGTAATTTTTAAAATGATCTGTTTTTAGAGGTTCTTTTCTATTCTTCTGATGGTATATAAACTTCCATTGGGATATTTTTCTATGATAGGAAATTTAGTGTTATTTTTGCAAGAGCTTTCTTCTTCTCTGTATTTAGATATTCCCACATTAAAAGAGATAAACTCAGAGGATTTAAAATAATAAGTAGAGCTCTTGTCATTAATTATCAACTAAATTGACTGTTATCTTTGTAATTGCATTGAATGTAAAAAAAAAACAACTAGCTTGCAAATTTAGTGTGGTATTTTCTTTAAGGACCTGAGACAGGTGTAATAGAGAAGAGGCTTAAAATGGAATTCCTACAAGCTGTAAAAAGAGGGATAGATTTAAAAAAAAAATATTTTCTCAAGATCTAATAAGGATTATGGGAAAACTTAGGATGAAGTGTAGGCGTTTTTTGTATGGATTTGGAAGGGAGAAAAAGTTTGCAGAAAGTGTAAGAGGAAAAGGTTGGGGGGGAAGTTAAGTTGGACATTGATACATAGAAAGATTGAGAGATGAGGTTTAAGCTGGGGTTATATCTCGAGATTAATGTTACTTCATTCTCTCTCAAATGCTTTTTCTACATGACATTGTCGTGGGCTGATAAAGTTGACACTTTTGGTGTACAAAGAAGATCATTAGAGGGGGAAAATATAGCATGTGCGTATTATAGAATGGTAATTCTTTAATAGTCGCTTCATCTATTCATTTTATCCCTCCACCTTCTCCAAGCCCTCCTCGACCTCAATTTGGCAGCTACAATGGTTTTTCTTTTCTCTGTATGTATTTGTATTATGAAGAGAGTGACCCTCAGAAGAGATAATTTCTGCCTGACGGATCCTCATTTCACTTTCTCGTGTTAAAAGATTTTAGCACATTATTTTCTGGTTGATTTCTATTCTTTACTATTCTTGTGGAGGAGTTGTTTTTTTTTTCACTTAAAAAATTCACCTTGAATGGATAGTAAATTTTTTTGTGTGTGATGTAGTAGGTTGAATATACTCTGCAAATAGTAGAAATGTTCCTTTCAAGGAAAAGTGAGTAAGTTTTTTGTTGCATGAAAAGATTTTTAGTAGGTGCTGTTGTTGGTGATAAAAATAAACAAGTCCATTTAAATATAGTGACATGTATTGTGAGAGAGATGTATTTTTCTAAAATAATTTCATGGTGAAGTGCGATAAAATCCCACACGTAGATAAGCATAGAGAATTTTTTCTTTTTTTTTTTGGAGACACTGCACTGGTCTATAAGGGAAGACTATTGGTTTTTAAGCTTAAATCATGGTTTTAGGTCTGGTGCCTCCTGCTCTCTTGTGGTCATAAAGTAATGTCTGCCGTTATATATAGTAAGAATAATGCATTGAGATAAAGTATAAGAAATGTTCGTACTTTTATCCCAAGGGTAGGATCTCAAGGGTATGACAAGGGTTTAAAGGGATGTTATAACATCCACAGCTGTGGCTTCTTTCGAGCGAGAGAGAGAGAGAGAGAGAGATGAGAGTGTCTACGCGCGGTGTGGTGCTAAAATAGAAAATTCCTTTTGAAATTTCATGTTGTACGAAACCATACGAAAAGGGAGGGAGGAGAGGAAAGCTTTTTACATTTTTAGCGTTAATCCTGTAGTTCATGCTATAATAAAACATATGTAAAAACACAAGGCCTTTCTTTCCTAATACTATACACAAGATATGTTCAATTATAATATCTCTGTAACAAATTCTCTTTTCACTTTACTCAGAGCTCACTATTATAGCAAAAGTGAGGAGGCAAATTTTTGACCTAATTTGGTTTCCTTTAGACTCGCACACGTTAAACGTTATGAATATTTTCCAAGAAAATTGTTTATGGTTTGAAATTTGCTCCGGTATTTTCCCATTCTTTTTGAGTTTTTTTTTCTTCATATTATTGTGAGATTGAGAGGGAGAGAGAGAGAGGAGTTTCATTTATAACTTTCCTTTCATTTTATATATAGCTCTTCCATTCTCTTACAATTTCCCTTGTCAACTTGGTTTTTCTCTTAATGGTAGATTTGAAAAAAAAGATCAAGCGTATAGGAGAGTCAAGAGTAAATTGTTGGGGGAAAGAATTTATTATTGTAGAAAAAAATATTTTTCATCTCCTCAAATTTTCCTGATTAACCATCGTAAATCGTCATTTAAGCCAGGGATTTAGCTGGATTTATGAAAAAAGGTGATTTTTTCATATTAGTATAGTTTACAAGTTTCCTGTAATAAGTTTCGGTTTCCATGATTTATATGAATTTCTCTCCCTCTCTCTCTCTCTCTCTCTCTCCAATTCTCCAAGTGAGAAAAATCCCGTAGAACGAAAGTATGAAGATTCTTTTGTGGAACTGACGTTATGTACTTTTGTAATAAATACCTGATGAGGATGGATACATATGTAGAGTGTGAGGGTAGAGTGAGAGAGAGAGAGGGAGAGAAAGGAAAAATTCCATATAAATCAAATGGCAAGTCAGATTAATTTTTTCCTCATAAAAAATTGAATCGTGTGAGAAAAGACTGGGGCTAATACGAGAGCCATCCAGGGCTTGGAGATTGTGACATCCATCCGCTCCGCATTTCCTCCCTTCAAGAAATACTCTATAAAAGCTCTTTTGCGTGGGACAATTGTCCTCAGGGGTTTAGATTACTAGAAAAGTTACTAGGGAATTTGGGACATTGGGCCAGGAATATGGTGAAAGAATATTTTTTTTAAACTATGGGCAATTTTACATGGCACTGGACGGTGCGGACGTGACAAGGAGCCAGGAAGGAGAGATCAAAAGGTTGGAGGAGAGTAACCCTCTGACTTGTGAGAGGTGGCAATATCTCTTTGCCTTTGATTTATTATTGCAAAGCAAAAAGGAACAGAGAATTTCCCTTGTATGTCTTTCTCATCTAAACACTTATATGAAGGGAGGACTTATATGTTAGCATAATTTTCCTCTCTCCTATTGTTTACTTGAGCTCTGTAATGCGCCTGCCATTTAAAAAAATTCTTAATATTTTGGCTATACACACCATTAATATGATCAAATGTCATATATTTACAAAAGTGATTTAATTTTCCCCACTCACTCCATTTGACTTGTAGGTTAGTATTTTACTAGTAAAATAGTTTTTTTTCAATGTGCACTCGGCTGGATTTTATGCAAGAACGAATGTTCATAAGACAGTTTTTCCCCTCTCTCTCATAATTAATCTGTATAGAGTGTGAGAAAAGATGACGAAGAGGAAGAAGTTCTGACTTAATAATTTCACGGTTGTCTTTCTCCTGTCTGACAAGACTTGAAAGGTCCAATCCCGTTTTGCACTTTGTATGTATACAATAAGAAAGAGGAGAAGGGGAAGAGAAAGGTTTTTCCCTCCTTATCCAAAGGACAAAATCCCTGTTTGTATCCTTTCATTTGTGACAGATTACCACAAATTTGAGTATGTATGTTACTTTTTAGTGGGGTAAATAAATGCTATCTGAAAATGGCTATAACTTGAGTAATTAATTGACAAAATAATAAATGATTGTAAAATATAATAAAAGGATTTTTTCACTAAAAGACTAATACATAATACATGGATGATTTCCTCATTACAGGCATACTGGTACGTGATGCAGGATGACTGGTACTTGCCCTGGGTGACAACCAATGGTGGAGTATCTCCAGGAGCTAATCATCACTCACCCTCAAATTCAAGTCCGATCAGACGTCCCCAAGACACGTTGAGAAGGCAGCGGTCACTCAATTTGGATTTTGGTAAGAAGTCTTCTTTCTCAGCACGAATGTACACGCACCCGGTCTCTTCCTGTAGAGTACTGAACAACATTTTCTATGATTTTTGTAATTTTGAATTATAGCACCTGAGTTACATAAGAGAATCCAGTAATTTGAATACATAAATCCTTGTGTGAGATAAGATTGAGACTTTATCTTTTTCTGAAGGAACAATATGAATAGGAGAGACAGAGAGAGAGGCGGGAGGAGGGAGGAAGAATAGAGGAAACATGTGAATAGTTTATGTATTTATGTTCATTCAGGATTCTTTTCCAACTCATATACTTCACAAGTTCTGGCCAATTAGATTTACTGTTAGATACATAACAATCATATAAGATATGAATTGGACTCAATGTGCCTTTCCTACGATGCTCCCCTCAAATATTCCTATATAATGTCTTTCTCAGAGAAGAATCAGAGATCCTTAGCCTATACAATAGATGAGATAATAGTAGGCTTGAAAACTGTATGTTGATATTTTCTTGAGAGTCATAATAATTTACAAACAGAGAAAAACACTTTTCTGACATGCCCTACATTAACAGTTATTGATATTGGAAAAGACAAGGAACGCCTTGACAACAACAAGGACCGGGGGGATCATTACTTAATGCCTCAAGACTGATGGACGTTTTACATGATAATAGTATCTACTCATATTATGTGAACAAGTATCCTTCAGATTTTACAGTAATAAAATACACATACACTTGTACACATACAACATAAGAGAACGTTATACTGAACACATTGAAAATTTAAAGTACTCATAGGGTTTTATCCCCGGCTCTTTTGATTGTAGCAGGGATTCGCATCTTCATGGACTCATCAAAAGTCACGAATTGCACGAATCCATGTAATACTACATTTCTTCCCTAAGAGATTCCTACTCGTATCATTATGCTCAAGTAGATTTTGATACAATTATTACTTCATCCTTATGTACGTGTACGCACCCTTGTGTATGTACATGAAACGTTATGCATTTATACGTGCCCTTATGTATATAGTATGTACATAGCTAGATGAATCTTTATGCATGTAATTTGTAAGCTTATGTTGGAATGAGAGAGAGAGAGAGAGACGGAAGTGATTATAATAAGATATACATAGAATAACTGAATACTGTAACTGCAGTATCCTCTGAAAGAGGAAAATGTTTGGTAATTTGTGTACACTCTTTGACACTGTTATTTTCATCCCAAGACTTTATATCCCCACTCGTCTATGTGCTCATTTAAACAAACTTTTCTCCTCCAGTTATAATAATTATTTTTACAAGTGCACTTTCTTATACAAATAAGAAGCAAGTTGAGAAAAACGAATGACTTACTTAAGTTTAACTTCCTCCCTTATTACAAGTGTGTGGATTTATGTGTGTGTGTGTGTGCACTTGTGTTATCTTATGATGATGATATCCTCCTCCTACACTAAATTGCTTGTCCAGTCTGAACAAGTATGTATATCAATGTTTAGGAAAATCTCATCTATGAAAAAGTCTTGTTCACTTCTTCTTAGAAGATTTCAAGTAATTGGATGTGTACTCACGTTGGTTTGACTAAAGAGCAAATTGAACTTGAAAAGGACCTTTGAGGCATGACATGAAATGGCAATTTGGCAAGTTCAATGCTCGCTTCTCTCAAGAAACGAAAAACTTTGCAGAATTTTCTGTCCTACCTTTCTTTCACTCTGAAATGATGATCCTCTTCCGTCTCTCTTCCATCTCAGACCCTCCGTTGGTTTTACTCAGACAAAAGTCCATCGTCAACCATGACGGATGTTTTGGCTATAACTTTTTGCATTGATACATGCATACACACACACACACACACACGTTTTTCCGTGCTTTCAGGTGTGTATACATAAAGTTGTATGCACGATTAATAAACTTTGTTTCCTTTTTATTTTTTCCCTCGACTACATTTGTTTCGACAATAATTGTAAATTACAATTTCTGGATTAATTTTGAAGGACTTTTGTGTGTATTTGTATGGGAAAATGTGGCTTCCGGTGGTCTTGGATTTTTAAATGGTTCCTCCTCTTTAGAGTTTGAAATCATTTGAGAGGATTTGATTGCGTAAGGTCGAGGGATTAAATGTTTATTTTTCCATTGTTAATTTTTTCTATCCTCACTATATGCATCTTTGAGAGATATGATATTTTCTATGGGTAAAAGTTGTAAGGAGACCTAAGCTGGGTGGTCAAAGGGTAATAGAAAATGTAATTTTAAAAATATTGATGTATTTTCACATGTTATGAAAATTTCTGCGGAGAAAAATTGAATTTAAATTTTTCTATTCAATTTGAATTGAACATTTTCTAGGGTAGACTTTATGTATAGAGGGAATTTTACCTGGGGAAAAGTATCAATAGAGAAGAGTGGATGAATTAAATTGGAGTTTTTTTTTGGCATTGGCCACCGCCAACTTCCATAATGAATTGAATTTACCACTTGAAATGCATTATCCTATTGAGTTACTCACATCAAATGGAATTGCACGTGCCTGGAAGACTGAAATATATTTGGGGTATACTTTCATTCGCCCTCGTATAAGTTTTAGTTTGGTTCCTGTAGAGAAGCCACAACTCTAATGTTATTTCCTCCGTTACTATTTCATGTGTTACTATTTCATGTATAGAAGAAATCTAAGCGTTTTCCAACACCAGTTCCCATTCGCTTGTTGCATTTATACGACTCCATCGCTAAGAGTCCTGTAGTAGTCTCTCGCTCTCCTCTAGTCAAGTAAAGCCTTGGATTATGGAAATAACTATGAGAGTCTTCATACAATTTGTACCTTTTACTCATCATATTTTCCTCTCATCCTTTTAGCATGTAACTTAATCATTCGTAAAAATCCGCTTGAGCTTTCAAACAAGGTAATGTAATAGGTTTTCCAAATGTTTTGGGGATATTGAAAATTGTCCCAATAGTCTCCCTCACTCTCCCGCAATGCCATAAATTCCAGAACTTTTGCTAAATTGTGAAAAACTCCATCTCTGTAGAAATCCCATGAATGAGAAAAATTCAACTTTTTTGTTGTCATTTTTTTTCTCACCATATGCAGAAAAAAAATGTATTTTACAAAATAAATTTTTCACAAGAAGAAAAATTGTTATATACACTGACACAATACCGTATGTCATATTTTTTCCTATAATCAGTCCACTCTCCTATAAGTTAACCTTTCAGCACCGGAACCATTTGTAAGGCATAGGGTTCCACCTCCACGGAAAACTTTTGACCCATGGATCTTATCAAGCATCTCCATTTATCACCTGTTTCTACGTAAATTATTGTTGACATATGTGTCAAGAAGACTGGGAGAAAAAAAATATCTTTACTCATAGAGAATATTATTATTATGTAATTTCTCCCTTCAGTTCCTTCAACATAGTGTTTCCGTTCCGCCCCGTTCTCTAACAACTCGTTTCAGTTTTCCACGCACAATATTCCTCTCTCTCTCTCTCTCCCTGTTTTTTTTTTACTATAATTTTTTCCATTATTTTGCCAAGGAAATTCCAATAAGTAACTCATGTTTCCCTGAATGGGAAAAAAACCTCCTTCATCAACTTTTCAAAAGAGTCCTCAATAGTATGAAAGATACATCCGTATGAATAAAATACAATAGTAATTCATACCCTGGGATTTTTTTATTACACTACTCTGAACGTAACTTAGAGCTTAGCATATGGTAAGTTGATACTTAGTGGAAAAAAAACACCATGTTTAGCATATATAGATCAGTGTGTAACTGTTCAAGAGCCAATGTTACTAACAGGCTAATTAACCTACGTACTAGAAAACAGTTGCCCTCATTGTTTCAACTTGAACCTAAATTTTTTTTTAGAAGATTCATTCCCTATAAGAACCGTTTATCCTCCCTTTTACACCATAACTACTGGTTCTGATGACTACAATAATGATAATAAATTCCATTGACATTTTACTACACACAATATACTCCAATGTTAACAGTTTAATAAGGATCTAATTAATTTTTTTCCAAAGGCAAAAACACATCAAGGATTATTCCATTACAATATTACATATATACGTCCCACGTTTACATTACAATCACACGTTCCTCAGTACTACTTATTCTCACAGAGTGGGATGAATTGACAGGATTGTAGCAATGTATTTTATGAATTTACTACCGCCACACTTAATCCCTTGAGGGGACTATGAAAACAAAAACTGGAATTGACAGTATAGTTTTGCTTGTTTTCCTCCACGTTTTCCCTGTCATGTTCAAAATCAAGCTACTGTTTTTTTTACATGTACAAGGAAGTTTCTTAACCAAGATATTTTTCAATGGCTGTCTGTATATGTCTTTGAGAATTGTTCAGTTCTTTTTACTATTGTCTCATCTCTCCCTAAAAAAGAAGTAAGAAGAAGGTTTATTTGCGGATTTTAATTAAAAAGGACTTGTTTCAATACGGGAAAAATACATATTGGAAGCTTAAAAAGTAGGTTTGTAAGCTCAACTTTAAAAGTCTCTATGTGAATAGTAGTAGATGTGAGATTGAGGGTTGTGTGTAGATTGTGAAACAAGTTATGTTGATTATTAAAATATATAGAAAAAAATCCCTGTCTATTGCTTATCTTTAAACTGAGTCTGGGTTGCTGTTGTTGTGTAGGAGGAGAAAGGCCCATAGAGGAATTCTTCTACTTCTTGTTAGTTACCTAGGCATTATTACCTATGTACTATAATAATATTAAGGAGATACTTGTTAAGACGGGATTTGTGAAAAGGAACTACGACTATGTTATTATAGAGTGTATTTCTAAATCGGTCAGGAGGAAAGTAAAAAAAAAATGGAAGAAGAAAAAAAAAGAGTATTAAACAAAGTGGAAGACTTGAATAAATTTTTCAATCAATCATCTGCTCCCTTGTATAAAGTTTCATAGTATGAAGTATAGAGGTTGAGAAAAACTAATGAAGCAAAGTCACTGTAGGACCATCAATCCATGGGTTTTTCACATTTCAGTTGTCTCATCCTCAGATGCTTATGGGAGTCTGTCTCTGCATAGTGTGTAGTAGTCAAGTGTTTGTATGTAATAGCAGGGAAGATAAAGGGGGACGAGGAATTGGAGGTTATTCACCTCCAATTCGTTTATTCCTTTACTATTTACTACTACTACAACATAGCTACTCCTGTAAAATATGCACTGGGAGAAGAGCCACAGGTTGTGATGATGAGGATGACTCTATAAATGAGATACCCCACCAAAGATGATAATCTGTATAATTTATTGAAAGGTAGGTTGGGTAATAATAACTTGCCGAAATGAAATTAAGGAAGTCAACTAAATCATTATCTTGAACCATTCCCAAGAGTCAACATGTAAAGATAAGCTTCGTGATGTTACATATGGAAAAATTTAGTGTATACTACATCATCCATGTAATATCTCCGTTCCTCTTCCATCAACCTGTAAAAATAAAAGTACATTTTTATAACGGAAATTTTTAGCCAATATTTCCATGCGATTGAGCATGATTGAGTTGAGGAGAAACTGATGATACGTGTCAATATATAGATGAGAAGAAAATTTACCGTAGGAACTTTCAATGTCCTCTGAAAATTTTCCTATATCCTATATATTGTGGGTACGTCCAATCCTATGTTGATTCCATAGATTTCCCAAGGTTTTCAAGAAAATTTTTATCAAGTAAACTTTTTTTTTCTTCCTTAAGTGACAGTTCCCTCCCAGTCATCATAACGTATGTAAGTAGTGTATAGTAAAATGATGGTATGGATTTTTATGGAAAAACTTGAGAGCTGCTTTTGTACATAAAAACACATAGTATGGTACTTATAATCAAGAGTTATAATCTCACGATCCCTATGTCAGTCTATAGAGATTTATTGTAAAAAAAAAAAAAAGAAAAAAGGAAGAGAGATGGAGAATTTTTTTGTCATCATACTCCTCTCTCATCATCCTCATCCCCCAACAAATATTCTGAGAGAAGAAGAAAAGAAGAAAAAAAGAGTGAAAAATCAATATTGTCTCCTCTCAACCTTTTGTTTCCCATTAAATTTCCATACGGATTGGTTTGAGAAACAGAGTGTAAAAATTTTTCATTGTTTTCCATGTATAGCACTATATACATGGATATTATAGGGGAGTTTGTAATATAGGCGAAAGAAGTGGAGCGAGTTTGAAGAAATCAAAATAGACCTCAATAAAGTTGATTAGATCATACTATTGGAACAACTTGATATGAATTCTACCTTCCTACTATATCTTCTACTATGACAAATGGGAATTAGCTTGTCAAATTTATTTCAACGCCTTAACCTTGATTGGTACAGTGTGAGCGTGTGTGTTGTGTACATGTGTGTGTGTGTGTGTGTACAACCTGAATTTATTGCTTATTTTCCATAGGTCTAATATTAAACCAAGCTATGTATATTTTAAGTTGATGTCGTTTGACAGCTACACATTTCTTCTCAGCCTATCTTTATAACATTGTAATAATTATTATCAATGGCTGGTCCAAATTTAGATGAGCAGGAGAAGAACATGAAATATGTGTGGGAAAGTACATTTTAGATAAGCTCATCTCTCTCTCTCTCTCTCTCTCTAAAAGTGAGTAGTAGAAAGATTTTGTATGACATATATGAGGTGGAGTTATTTATTTATGTATGTATGTAAAAATACATAAGCACATAAATTATCCTTCCCTTTCAGATCAAAATCCAAAGGAGGATGAAGTGATGGAAATAAATTGAAGTAGATTTAACATGTAATTAGAGAAGATGTTCCCGAAAGAAAACAAATGTTCTGGTTGTCTCTGACACACTGGCACTATAAATTCACCAGTTGAAATGAATGGACTCCTTGTCATGTAATGGTTCGAGTACGAAATAGTTAAGAGGCATTGGCTGTAACTGATTAGCTTGGCAAGAATCAATCAGTATAGAATTTGAGAGTGAGGGGTCGTGTCTAGCTTTTAGTAGTGTGTCTTCTCCTCTGCGGTTTTCTCAATGATTTGACATGGCTTTGCAATTATCCTACATCCAATATAGGAATTATACTCAGGAGGGTTAAGAATTAACTGAAATGCTACATATTATAGTATTTTGCTCATTTGAAATGCGTGAGAGTAGAAAAGACAAAGCTAAAAAGGATTAGATTGAAGAGCGGGAGCGAGTATAAAGGTATATAGTAAATAAATGAGAGGATAAGTAATAGTGACTTGGAATGATAATTGATCTGTGTCTGAGTGAGTGAGTATACTGGAACTAAAAGTGTTTGCTCACTCCGGGATGGCGTCAATTTAGATGGAGATATCAAATCCCATTGATTTTCTTATTATGTTATTACCGTATAGGAATCTGAGGATCATTCCGAGTCCATACTTGTCTTGAGAGAAGTGAGTGGAAAACCTGTAGCTGTGAGACCTCAATGTGACATAAATGTGTCTGAATAATGGGGATTGTGTAGAGAAGAGAAAAAAAATGAGCTTGAAACTTGAAATCCATCATTTTCGTAGCAGAAATCTTTGTTGGTAGATATAAGGGATAAGGGATAGCTACTTCTATAGAAGAAGAAGAACTGGTATTTATTTGAGGATAGAAAAATGAATGAGAATTTGTTGGTCTAGTCAAGTCCCAGGTTGACGGACGACTTAGCTCTCCCTCTGTAACAACAACAATATTGACATATATGAGCATCTCCCAATTACAACCTTAGAGACGTGTACTGTCTTGTTACTTTTGATATAAGGCGTGAGAAGAGGAATAGACTCCTTGCACTTCATGTATTGAGGGGAGAGAGAAGAAAATACATGGTAAATTTCTCTCTGTATAAAAATTGATATTTTTATTGAATTAAACCCTTGACGTGTAAGAGCTGGACAGTAAGAGTTATGTTTATCAAGGAAGAAATAGCCAGAGTTATAAAATCTTTGTAATCTTCATCTTATTCTTGCATATCCGCATGAACAAGTTTGAGTGTGTCTCTTTTGCTTTTAGTACTGTTCAGTATAGAGTGAGGATGGATTGTGATAGAGTGAGTGATTTTTCTAGTGACTAACTTGATTTCTTATAAATGTGTATGATTACTTTTGATGTAGCAAATAGGATGGAGTATTTGTTTTCTTTCGCTTGCGTTACTCGCATAGTTACTTTCTTAAATCAGAGGTTGGTCCAATACTGATGGTGGGGGGACGTTATTAGGAAAAGCTTTGTCATTTTAGACCGTACGAAGAATAAGAGTTGGGGAATTACAATATTACAATAGCCCTGGGATAAGTAACTAGTCACATGGGCCAGCGGATCCGAACCTCAGCTTTGCTCCGTCAATTTCATTTCATTTCACAGTCAAGTAATAAAATAGAGGACCATTGCATTGTGTATATATTAGTGGTTCTGCCCGTTCCATGAACGGGGTGAATGAATAAAAGTTTTTTTCCAATGCAATGTGCAAAACAATGCAAAAACGTTCACCCTCAATACCGAAACTGTAACTGTGTTAAAAAAGAAAAGAAAAATTCTAGAGTCTAAAAAACCCATGAATTTTATTATATCGCATTGCATTGGCAAAAAAGATTTTCATTTTTTGCTTCATCGATGAAAATCCAGTTATTTTATGAGATGATACATTATGATAAGGCGATGATCTTAATTTTGGCTGATGCAATTGACAGGGAAAACAATATGTGATCAAAGTGGAGTCACAATGTAAAAAATCAGACTGTTAGTACCGGAGTTGTTTATGTGACATTTTTGAATAATAATTGCAAATTTCAAGATCTCTTTTGTACACACATTTAAGTATATTGATACACGTATATATTTGCATTATAATATATTTTGATGGGTTTGACAAAACTTTTGTAATCTTGGAGATGAGGAGCAATAGAAAAATTGTCACGTGTATATGAAAATGCAGGAGATATTTTTGTAATGCTCCTTCCCTAGTCAGGCATATGGAGCCTTTTAAATTCCCTGTAGTCCTGTTAAAATTAAAAGGTTAGGGGGGAAAAGAATATAAAAATCGTGTGCAACATTAGGGATTTTCAGAGAAAGATACTTTCTGACGATAAAAATTTTGATTTACGATGATGATGTAGCGATTGGGTGAGCTGAGGTTAAGTAACCTACTTAAAAGCTTGCTTTGCTAATCAGTTTTATAGACTGTAAATTGTGTTTAATTTTTTATGCATCATTGTTTCCTCTCACTCTCCATCTCTCCCATTTTTTTCACCTCTCTTCTTCCAACAACTTCTCTATACACTCACTCGTCTCTACACTACACACACACTGACAAAGTCCGACTGTGAACCAGTGCTCTCACAAAGGATTCACAGCTGGAACTCAGCTGAATCAAATGATGAATCTGAATTTGCTCAGAAAACTTGTCACTTTGGCTCAATTTCTTGTAGCCTCATTTGTGCAAATCAGTCTACCTTCACAAAAGGTACAGATATTCAAACAAGTGCAATAACAAGAAAAATTCCGAGCTAACTTACACAGAGAATGTATATGTGTATATGAAAAAAAAGCTGTACACAAGTTACTAATGATGCTTCACTGCATTCTGCCCATCAATCACTCATGTGTAAGTTGTTCTGTAATAGTAAATTAATGGGGTTGAAACGGGTAAAAAATCCCACTAATATGATTAGAGTGGCTCAAATAAATGAAGCAAACAGTCGTCATAGTTGAGGACATACGAGCGAAAGTTTGAGCCATCTTTATTCTCCTTTATAATGATTACAACAATAAGGGAATGGTACGCATGGAATAGAATGTGTGTTACAATAAAAAAAAATTTAAAATTTACTTTCCTAACTTTTTATACTACATTGCATCATCAGTCAAGAATTTTTAAAGGTTTGGATCTTCATTGAACTTATTGGTCTATAGTAATAAAAATTTAGTACTTCAAATTATTCTCATATGTCTCTGTATAAAAGTAGCTTATTAGTTGAATCCTATTTGGAATGATTTTTTTGCCACAAGGGTTTACGTGGATTTAGTATTTATATGAAAATTAGTTTATTTTTCCATGCTTTACAATTGAGAAATCTACCCTCAGGCGAGCTAAAACTTTTGATCCATAATTTCTTATTTACCTATTGATATGTACGTGTAATTTCCATGGACTAAAATATTTGATATTCACTGATTTCTCTGGAAATAATAATGCATTTCCCTACTAACCCACTACACTGAATCATCCGGATTGTGTTACGTAAGTGAACTCCTGGAATGAGGGCAGTGGCTGAAAGGGGAGGAAAAGTTTGTTGGAAGTTCTTACTTCATTCCGGGATTTTAAGCTGATTTCCCTCATGTAGGTTGGAATGAGAAGCAGGAGCTAAAAGCTAAATGATGTTGGAGTATTCATTGAAGTAGACGATAAAAGCTCTTGTCTCTTTCAACACCTCTACAACTCACTATTCGGGCTGGGACTGACTCCTTCAAATAAAATGATGGAAATCTGCTCCCACTATATTGTCATTCGTACTAATGCTAAAAGGTGGAACGTCACTCAAGTTCCAAGGCAATGAATGAATATAACTGAGTCTAATTGCTGTATATTTTGCATCATATTTATTTAGCGTTTCATGTTCTATAGAAAACTGCATGTAATTAATTATTAATTGATGGCCCAATTCCCGCCGCTTCTTCACTATTACAGATATAGCACTATGAGTATAGAAAATCCATGCTGGGAAATAATGTGTGTACAATAATGAGAGGTTGTGTATGAAAAGGATGCAAGTCAAATTACTTTGGTGTTCGCTCCAACAGAAATATGAGCTAGGGGTAAAATTTCGTAGGAAATGTCATGTGATAGGTTTGGATGTCACTTTAGCCCTTCTATAAATTGCTAGTTATCATAAAATTATTTGCTATGTACAGTTACCATTTGAGGCGTCATTTTATTTCAACAGTTGATTACATACAATTCTTGAGCCCCCTTATTTCCCCATGAATACAAATAATTATGCTTTTAAAATACTGATTTGCAATTAATTCGAATGTCAAAATCTCATATGCATTGCAAACTGCAATTCCTGTCTATTTTTGGAAGAAGACTTGCGGATTTTTCCAAGTCTATCTATATAGCGGCAATAATAATTTGCTGATAATACGTAACCAATTGGGTTTGGAAAAAACATGAAAAAATCCTTATAAATTCAATTGAGTTTGTCTTTGAACCGGTGAATGAGCAGTCAATATTTGTTTTGATTTACAACTGGAATAATTCCCGATCTGCAGGAATATAATAGAATTTTTAGAGCTAAAAGCTTAAAAGCTAATTAATATGTCAATAACCAAAACGGTAAAAGTGCATTTTTTGGAAACGTGTGAGCTTATCACGTTATACGTGATCATCAAAGATTTCCACCAGTTGATTTACTAGTAGTGTAACATTTATACGAAAGATTTTTTTCTATTGGTAAAAATTTTCTGTCTTTGCTAAAATGGACTTTAATCTGTTTGGATTGTTTTTCTATTTCATCAATAATTGTCGCCTATTAATATTCCATTAGTTGCTATGGTTAATAAATGCCAACTGCTACTACTATAATAATTAAATTTACGCTTTAAATTCCGTCGATTCCCGAAAAATCACAACAGACTTGGTTACTTATACAATTATGAATGAAGTGCCTTTTTACTCCAAGTTCTTAAGGGAAATGGAACCCTCGGTTGAGCAATAGGTGCGACAACGTACGTGAATTTCATGTTATTTTCAAAAACCTTTATGTAATGCATTGATAATTTAACCTGATGAGGAATTTTCATATGTACATTATACATATTTCATTTATGGAAGGGATTTATCAGTAATAATAATTTATAAAGAACAAACATTTTTCTACACGTCAAATTTTTAGTCCGAAAGGTCAAATATTAATGTTGGAAGCCAAGGAGAAGGAAGTCTGTTTAAGTGATTGTGGAATTAACCCTATAGGATGAGGCTAATCCGTGGGAAGGTATTCATTTCTCGACTGCTGCTCCCATGGCAATAAATTATAACATTAAAGTGATTTAAAGGATAAATTTGTAGGGGGTGAGTACAAGAAAAAAATGCTCCTTCAATCTTTAAGGAAGCTCAAGAGTCCACCGTGATTGAGAACGTTCATTGAATGGTGTTAATGTGAGCATGAGGGTGAAAAGAATTGAAAGAAAGGATTGTGCCTGGGTAATTTCCTCCTTTCTCAGTCAACAGCCCCACCAAGTACACACAACAACAACAACAACAGTGGAAGCAAACAAAGGTGAAGAAGTGTAGTGTTCTCCGAAAATACAGTTCTTATCTACCATTAAATGCCATCTCTTAAAAAAAGAGAAGATCCAGGATATCAAACTCACGATTGTCCTCACATCCCTTACAAGAAATACCCAAATACTAGTAAAATCCAAGGATGATGTAAGTTTTAAAGAGGAGCAGATGATTCACGGCTAAGTTCCTCCAATAATGTTAATCGTATGAGGATGAACGGGCTCATACAACGCAAATCACTTCCTTTTATAAAAAAAAATATCAAAAAACTATTTGACTCCATTGAATTCTACTTACGTATTGTGATTGAGCCTCTATACATAGATAAGACCAGGTCTCCCATGTAATTTCCACCAGAGCATTTGTATTGTTAAATGTAATGGAAAATACCTAGACTTTAAGGAATTCCTAGAGGACAATGTTTTGAGGGAAGGAGCAGTCTTTTACTATAGAAACAGTCCTATTCCTGTAAGCCGGAGAAATCATTATCCTTCCATGGCTTTCAAGCTGCGTGTAGACGTGAGAGGGTGTATGGAAGACAAGCTCCTCAGCATCTTTCTTCAGTCTCATCTTTTTTAGCTCATCTTGTACATCCATACTATTACATATAGTACTAGAATGAGCGAGGGAACGTGTATAGAAAAACCAGTTGAGGATACACAAGTCATCAAGTTATTTTGATTGCCAAACCCTTTAAAGATTTACCTTTAAATTATTTCCTTTAAAATTCCACTTTTGTACATTGAAAATGCTCTTGTACGGGGGAATTCCTATTATACAATTAAATACGTCCGAAGCATGTAACTGTCTCCGTGCTATTTTCTTGAAGGAGTAGCTAAAATACCTTATACATATAAAAGTAGATACAAAGTATATATAAGTAAAGCCTTAAAAACCATAGTTTGTCACTCTACAAGGAAACACTAGAATTTAAACAGATGCTATTTTTTTGTAACTTAGAAAACACTATATTTATCTATGCTCTTTTATAGGTTGGATTTTGTCTGATCAAAGAACGGTATTATGTAAAGTTTAGAGAAACACGTTCAATTTATCTTATTCTAGAGTTTTGTTTTATATGGCTTTTTAAAAGATCTTGTTTTATTCTATAAATTAATAGAATTTCCCTTATACCCAGGACGCATCTATGGTTTGTCTGACGAGTTTTTCTTTGTAAAGTTGTTCGATGGCTGTCAACACATCACCCTCCAGGTTGGAAATGAGCGGAGACAGTATAGGAGTACAGTTATAGATGGGGATAGGGCAATGGATGCAAATATGTGTGACTGATTGTGCACGAGCTACTTGAATTTGATTGAGTTAAGGTTAAAGGAATGGCAATTTAGCGGTTTCTCCCTTCATTTAATTACAAGGGCAAGATAACTGGAAGTTTAACTTTGAAACTCCTCTTGATTGAGTAAAGCATTATAGAGTGGAAGTGGGAGCTTTTGGTTATTTGTGTGTGTGTGTGTACATAGATATAAGGATATGGCTAAAATCGTGTATGCATTATTATATATTTAGGAAATTGTCTCAGGTTGCATTTGACGTTAGGACGTTGGTTGGCTTGGAAAAATTGAAATAATTTGATTATAGAGAACCTTGAAAGAATTTGACATGAACTGTACTTTTTATTTCCAGTACAATGCACAAAATAGTATTTTATTTCTCAAAGGATTATTATTGCATATATTAATTTATGTAGAAAGGGAAATATTTTTTTAGTACTAACAAAGGTATGTGTAGTGTGTCTATAGGGAGAGTTTCTATTGGTTTAGAACACTACAAGATTTCTATAGTACAGAGATGTTATGGCAAAAGCAACAACATTGACCGTGATTATGGTTCATCAATTCTACAATGTTGTGTGTGTGTGTGTGTGTGTGTGTTCATTGTAATGGTGTACATAGGTGCGTGGGTATAGAGTAACTCATCATGGTAGAATAAGCAATTGTAATTCTGCCTTGTAACCCTAAGAATAGAGAAGAGAGCAGGACCGTGAAAAAATTAAAGTGGAACAAGGAGTTTATTGAATGAAATGTAACTATTTACTTTAGAGCTACTATACACTCCGTAGGATTTTTTTTGTATTACAACAAGAAAAAGGTTGAGTTTGTGAGGTTGAGCACGGAGGAGGAAGTGTTTTCAATTTCATTATTTTAATCCCTTCTTTTATTTCCTACATAAGAATGGATTACTGCTGAGTTTTTTTTTCTTCTTTTCTCTCTCCTTCCATTTCTTCTAGTCTAAACAAGAACAATTGGTTTAATTTCCTCCAATCTCTCACTTTTGCTGTAGGGAAGCAAGGATTTGTGATTGAAGTGTCTATACTTTTTTCCTACCCCCCCGAAAACAAAGAAAAAAAACTTTTATCCTTTAATATCTGTAAAACATCTTAGTTTGCTCCTCAACGAGCTACTGGTGACATTTCCGTGGCTCAGAACAGTTTTCATAGTTTGAAATTAATTCCTGTTACTCTCATAATAATACAAATTATTATCGGATTTTGTACAAAGTTTAGCATTGCATGGGTTGCGTATATATTCGGGTAGTGAAAAATGTTTCAATAGTTTTTGTGTCAAGTGTTTAAGTTAAGTTTGATAAAATTTCTAATTACAAAGCAATTTTTCTTTTGTGTGCGTGCTTTTAAAAAAATTGGTGCTAAAAAATGTGTGATCCTCCGGAGACTTCATCCCTTTCAGAGGGATTGGGCAAACCGATAGGGAGACCTCGGAAAAAGAAATGTGTGGGATGTGGGTGAAAATACAAGTACATTTTAGAGCTTATTTACAAAAAAAATTATTTACGGAATAGGAATTACAGTGACAAAATACAAGTAATAGGAAAAGTGGAGTAACATTAATACATACAAATATTTGGAGTTATGAGGTTTCCTGAGGGAAAAAAGCATTAAAAAGTCCTTTAGCTTCTCACTGAAATCCACGCACCTCGTTAATCAAAACAATCAAAGGAAGAGGGAAGGGAAATGTTTAAGAGTGGAAGTTAAAAAAGGAGAAAACACATGAACGATGATAAATAATATAGTGATTTGAAGGATACATTTGATGGTTTAATATGTGATTCTCCCCCAAAAAGAAACACCTGCAGATAAGGATTCACGGAATGTCGTGATCTTTGTTTTATTTTCCATTAAAAAAATAAAAGAAGGAAAATTTAGTATTGATAGAGATAGTTTAGCCAATCTATATGAAAAAAAAATCTGATCAAGTTTTTTCTTGGCTGTATTATCATGAATTCGCCAAGTTAAAAATTACTAAATACAACTTCACTAATAAAAGTCTTTCCCCTTTTTATTTTTTGATTGCAACTACTACAGTCCTAGAAATCTCTTATATGATCTTATATGATCTCTTATATCTTATCCATGTAGTACCCACACAATATTCCCAATAAATATTCCCCTTTAAATAAATGTGAAGTCTCCTTTTAAAGGATTTCCAATGAATATTATTATTTACTCTTGGATGGTGGAATTGATATGTTTACAGTTTGGATTTGAAATGAAAGTTGCTATTAGAAGTTTCCTCACGTCTCTCAACTCTAACTAATTTGACAGAAGCTTGTCTCATCTTGAGGTTATATTGTAGCATGCAATCCTATAGTTAATGGATGCTCTCCATGGTGGCATTAATTAACAAAAGCGCAAATACATTTTTGCACTTAATTAACGTTTACATCCGTCGCGTTTTCCGCTATAGCAATAATAAGAGATGAGGAGGAACGAGTTATTAGAAAGAAGGTGTATACACACAGATACTGAACAAGATGACGTCCTTTATATGTATCTTAGCCATGTATTCTCCTCCAACATATTATTCCACATAGTTTTGAGCAATGCATACCAAGGCAAAAGGATGTAACCAAAAGTACAAGGAGTTGATGGATGTTTTACAATACAAACAAATGAGGGGTTCTTCTTGGATAGGAAAAGTGTGTGGTGTTTGAGTCAAACGTGAAGTAATTAAAATTATAGCTCTTCTGATTTATGAGTTGACTATCTTTATTCGTGTCAGTATGGATGAGACGTGAGGAGAGAGTATCAAAGTCATATCGTTCCTTTAATTTAAATCATCATCATCATCCTTGAGAAAAAAGCAAAATGTGCAATATTTCAATGTACTTTTTTTTTATAGTAATACTTTGCACCATTAATTTTTCCCCGTATTGTACTTACTGCACCGCTGGAGTTCCAAGGGTTGGGCTTGATTGATCTCCCTATAGGCAATTATAATGGGGGATTTGCATGGGGAGGGAAAAGCATGATATTTTCATCAAACTCTCATATAAGCTAGAACATAATAATATAATGAAGGTAATAAGTTAAGGTAATCTTTGTAATGTGTAAACATTTGGTATCTATTTAAAATGGAATTAATTGGGAGATCTTTATTAGATGAGTAATATGCTATCTCTCATATGTACATAGTCATAATTAAGTACGGTGATAATATTCAGAGGAATTATATAGGAGGGAGCAGAGAGCTAGAGAGAGAGAGAGAGAGAGAGAAAGCATGGGAAATGGTAAGCTGCTAATGCTACACGTCTGTACTATATGATAATGTTGGAGTACTGAACATGTGCATAGGATGAAGTAATTAATTTAATGTTTAAAGGTGAGTGGAAAATAGTTCTTCACAAGGATGACACATTAGTCGTGCAATTAACGACCTAAAGGTGGATCATTATCAAAAGAGGTGATCGATCACTTTTAACATGTATCGTGTGTGTATTAAATAAAAGAGCGTACATAGTCAATGCTTTTGCCATGTCTATTTTGTCAAGCCATAGCCCTCTCTGTTTATTGTTCCCTCTTATTCTTGACTGTTCTGAGTCTCCTCTTCGTATGTATTTCTCTCTGTAGAATATATTGAAGAGGTCTAAATGCAAATAGGCCACTTTCATTTCCTGGCGTATCAAACTCATGGGGAGCTTTCACATTGAAAGCGCATCATATTATTTCTATTATCATCACCCTCATCATCATCATCATCATCATCATCATCAACTGTAGCTAAGCAAGCATAGGAGAGGAGGCAAGAACCACAGGCTCATCTTCACAAGTCTCGATGGCTTATTTATTAAAACAACTCTTGTACAGTTTAGTAGCTATACATATCATGTACATATGTATAGATGTAACCAGTCCTATATGTCATCTATATGGAAATTTCTAACCTCTACAATTAAATGCACATTTCAAGGAATAGCAAAACTACTTGCTTGTTGCATTTCAATAAGTTTTTCTCATACTTGAATAAATATATGGACACTACGCGTGTATATATAAGAATATACTTGAAGCACAAGTACCTTCCTATGCTAAAGGTGCTTATTATAAATGTTATATAGCATATAGGAATAATTTATACTTCACATTCCTATACTTCTCTGAACCATAGTGTAAACTTGGATAATAAATATGTCTTTAATGTTTATTTACACATAGAGAATATTATTGCATTGGATAAATTACGGTCTAGTACTTGAAGTATATGGTATTTATTACATGGGGAGTAATGTCACTTCTGTCATTACTAACAATAGAACCTTAACTTACACCTTGAACAAGCTACTACTGAAATCAAATAATTGCTTCCCTATTATTTGTCCCTCAGCATTTCCTATATAGCAGCTTTCGCTCTTAAGTAATATGCATATATTTGTAAGAGACCCTACATACATATAATCCATTGAACAAAAATGTTTTACTACTGTTTTTTAATGACACATTTTTACGATTTCACGTGATATCTTATTGTAAATTGAATTAAAAATTCTTTCTTTTTTTTTTACTAATTTCAGTACATTCCTGTGATAACGTCAATGGAAATTGCATTCAGCAACCACCACATATAAATTCTCCAGCTCCTCATCTCATTCACCCTCGGGCTCGTTCATTTGGTAAGAAAAAAAAAGGAGATTTTTTTCACTGTCTCTCTTATTTTGATTAAGAATAATAATCATGGAATTTTTAATGTATAGTAATAAAAATATGTAAAAATATATTCTTACCTAATATTTTTCATAGTTTTGCTAAAAATAGTAGTAGTAATAATTGCTTTTATATCACACACCATCTTTTACATGGAAAAAATGTGAAGGATGAGATAATAAAAGGCCCAGAGATATTAGAAGGAAAAGTAAATGTAAAAGAAGGGTTAGAGTGTGTGAGGGAACGAGAAAACTTGTACTAAAACAGGCCACTTGAAGTCACTAGGATTTTCCTATAGAGTTACAACTATTATTTGCGGTAGTAAAAACAAATGCAAACATACCTCGGGACGCTGCAAAGTAAATATGAACTCGCGGGAGGGTAGCGTTCTAGCGTTGGGTTCCTCTAACCACATTTTCATACAGAAAAAAGGAGAGAAACGATATTTGAAAAAAAAGGAAGCAATAGTCTCCGATAGTTCTTTTATAGCTACTACAACGTAAAAAAATGTTGGTAAAAAAAATGTAAAGACCTATAGAAAAAATCTCATGTTTTTTATATAAAGAGAGAGAGAGAGAGAAACTGAGGGAAAAAGCACGGTCGAAATTTTCTGGTTGACGAAGAGGAAGGAAAGGAATGGGAATAGCGGATTTTTCACTATTTGAGCAACTGTTCCATTTGTGTAGATAATCCCGGAGCAAGATTGACATTGACGTCATGCCTTGTATAGGAACTGGTGGAGTAGTAGAGTTTGAGTGAGAAAAACACATGATATAGTGTGTATATAAATTTATAGCTACAACTCACTCAGTGACTTATATTCCTTCAATCTCAGCAGCAGCCTTTTGCTTCTCTTGTAACTTGTCAATGAATTGACATGAGCTTTTCTGATCGACTGCGGCCCAATAGTAGTAATAATAATAATAATAGTAATGCCTACGTACACACATAGATATTTCCTTTATGATATTTTCTTGGATGAGTGGAAGTAAAATATTTACAAATCTTGGTAAAAATATATATGTAGAGATACATAGGAGAATTGTAGAGAATCCTTATTGATTTCCTAGGAATCCAACATAGGATTTATTTGTTAATATATTATTTATATTGGCACGCTATATTAACCACACCTTACGATGAGTTGGAGCTATTTCAAGGAAATTCAGGAATTTTACACCTAATAAAAATGGGATTTTTAAATTGACATTTAAAAAAGAGTTTAAACGAGCTTTTAGAGGAAAGGAGGGATTTGATTGGGTAAAAGGGAGAAAAATGGGGAAATTATTTTGATTTAATTATGTACAAGCACATATATTATGTACATATGTAGAAATGTATGTGTAATTTTACGTGGAACGTGGAGGATTAATTGTGAAAGAAAATAGCCCAAGGCCAATGAGTCTGGACAGTGATAAAATTATAAAGCTAGTGCAGACGCGTTTTCATCCTAGAAAAGCTCCTCTGCCTCCTCACATCCCACCAAGCAACCACTCACTCTATAAATACGTACACGCTCTGGAGATGAAAAACCAGTATTGATTATGTTTTTACCCTTTTGTTTATTTCCAGATGAAGGTTCGAAAAGAAAATTGCTTGACTATTCTCACCTGAACCCTCCATCATCCCAATTTAATCTCTCTCGACGTCGGATGCTTAGTACGAATAAGGTAAGCAAAACAATACACTATAGTCTTTCTCCCCTGTCATCTTCATTATCATAAAGGATTTTCCCGCTCTCTCAACATAATAATAATAATAATAAACATAAATAAAAAACTATAGTAGAGTTCCAGGTGAAATTGTAAATCTATAGCTGAGGGATTCTCAAATATTTACATAATAATAATAATATGGAGACAAAAAATTTATATGGATGTCTGCATGATGCAATGAGGGTTTGCTATGGAGGAAATAATCGGTAATAATTCATGATGGTAACAACTGTCGAGAATTTATGATGACAAAAGCAATGGGTTTTCCATGCGTAGAAATTGCGTTTTCCCACTTTTCCTACACACTTTCAGGGATGATATGTGGGTTTTGGAACAGTTCACTAATTTCCAGTAGGAAATAGAACGTGTGTGGTTTTAAAAAAAAATTATTCTTTGTCCTTAGTAGAATATTCTTTGGTGACAATAAGCAATAAGTAGAGAGCGGTGGAGATGATACGTGGGATTTCAAGTTTTTGGTCAATATTCTTTGGAAACATTTCAATAATTTTTTAGATGGATAAAAATGTGTGGGGTGACATATGGTCCATGGTTTGGAAATTTTATGTATAGTAAATTACATTTAATAGCCTTAGATTTTAGGTTTCGGCTGTTCCTGCCTGTACCAAATGGTTTTAACTTTGCCGTTAACTATGGAAAATCCCATTAGAAATATTGACTTAGAAGGGAGTCTCCGAGTTATTTACCCATTTGCAAATGCGGGGAGTTAGGGCTTAAAGGGTGACCATGACGCGGCGGTCTCTGTATTATGTATAAGCTGTTTTTTCTTCCTTATTTACTTTCCTCCATTTGTATTTATTTACATTGATACTACTGTATAAGAGAGGGATGCTACTGCGTGCTTGTAAAGTGATTAATGACGAGGACACAGTAGCAGGGATTCCCACTATAACTAATACTTTCGGTATTCATTAAAGCTGGTCTTGTTTTGCACTGAGTGAGAGGGATACACTGACAGGGTGCAGCGCATGTTGTACTATGATGATTATATTCCCATAGGTGTACAATTATATCAAGTAAGTTAGGAAATACATTTGGAAGAGATACTAAAAGTAAAGAATAAATTGTTGGTTCCTCACTACTACTAGTACAAAGGAGAGGAGGGAGTCCTGTGGTAAATTCCAAAAACCCTGGTATTTTCTCTTGGTATTAAAATAGCCGCATGCTAAATTAATGTGGGGAAAAATTTGTCTTTCGAGCTTTTTTCTACGTGTGCATTTAGCACTTTAATGTAAATGCTCAAGAGTAAGTTAACATGTTTATTGCTTATGTAAAAAGGTAATGGTGTTTGGTTTGAGTGCATCAAAAATGTGTCTTCCATGTTGGGCTGGATTAATGTAGCTCAAGTGACGTAGGAAAGTTAACGTTGTTAGTGTATAGCTTATTGGATATTGTAACGTGTGAAGGGAAATATGTAACATAACGTGGTATAAAATATCATTGTGAAATAAAGTGTGCTGTAGATTCCTATGTTACAACACGTCTTTTTCCCTATATGACTTTTTAACTACATTGACAAGATTTATTATTCTCCCGACCATTTGTCATACGTAGTGGGGGGAAAAAGTGAGTGGAAGCTTGTAGAAGTGTCCATTACTTATACAACTGTAGGAGCATAGAACTCTGTGTGTGAAACGTATAATACGGTCGGAGGATTGGAAACCATTTGATTCCTGTTGTTTCGTGCGGGTTGTGATTTACTTAGGAGTTTTACATTCATTTGTTTTCGTCTTTCCATTCCATACCATTCCTTTCCGCACATTGCTCTACCACCATTCCAAAGCCTCTCGTCGTTGATTTTTTGTTTTGTTCTCTCCTTACTTATTTATTATTCTACGATCCTTTCATATATTGGTCAGTAGACTCAGAGTCCCTTTTCAACTACACCATCCTTCATTTCTCACAAAGTAGTAGCGATATAGTAGTATAGCTCCTAGCTCTAATTCTAATAATTCCAAGAGTATCAATCACAAAGCTGAGAAGCTTTAATGTATAGGTTGGGAAAGTTTTTTTTCTCAATTTTTTCCCCTTTCCTTGCCCTGAACATTATGCAATCAGTCTTGATAGAAAAACATTAGTTACTTTATCGTCATCATCTTTCACTCCCTTTCAAATCATACCTGGACAGAGCTCTTTCCATTTTGGAACACCCTTTTCTTCCTATGTAGCAGGCAGGAGTCGGAGCATGCAAACTTGAGTAATAACAATTTGAAATTAGACTGACTGGAAGACAAAGTATGTGGAAGTAGGAGCAATGCAATGGTATAGGAGGACACCATGGAATGGAAAAAGTAGGATAAAGCTATTATTTGTTACAAATGAGTGTGGAGGAATTAGCCTCATTTCATTGGTTGATTTGCTTCCTGAATAGTATCCATTCAATTTTTTTTAATAGACATTATTATACACTCATAGTACAATGTATTATTATTAGATCCAAATCTATATAATAATTGTTTTGGTAGCTCTTATTTATAGCTTCTTCATACTAACTTGTGTTATTCACATAAGGGAATTTATAATATAGTGGGAGCTGGTGTTTTTACCAAGTGCTAAAAGTGTATATGAAAATGCTTGAAGTATAAACGTCATTTGTGGCACTACATAATAAATTAGACCAAGGACTATGATTATTCCTTATTATATAAATCCCTACGTTTATAATTGACAAATGACTCGCTAATGATATTATTGTAAAAGTTAAGTGTGGAAATAATATATGATCAAGGGACATGTGAACACTTTCTCCCTGGCTTTTGTGTCCTCCCTTTAGAAAATTTGTATTGCCTACTACCTTTTTTAGTTCATTCTCTCGTTCTTGAATTATTATTGCAACTATTGAGTAACAGACTGGGTCCATGGGGTTATGATTATAGAGATTTGACAATTTCTCCATTTCCGCCTTCAAACAATGATGAGATACATGAGGAAAATAGCTAATTAGTATGTCTGTATAATTTCCTATAGCTATGATTCCCTTTTACTAAGAATAATCCCATGGTTGCCTTGTCCTTTGGAACAGCTATTCTCAAGCTCTGAGTGTTGCACACAATTACTAATAACGAGTTTATCTGGAACGACTTGATGGCTCTACACATTTCTCTTTTGTCTTGAAATTCAAATCAAGTTTCTCACTGAGGAGTATAAGAGCTAACTCCCTCATGACATCATCATCCTGGACAAGCTATATAATTTCTAATAGGAAAAGTATCATTTGACTCTGTACTTTTCTCCTCAGCCAGCTCTCAGCTCATCTCTCTTACAAATAACATGAAAGCTTGTCAACTATTTTCCTACTGTTGCTCTTCTCAGTCAAGTTCCTCTACTATAGGCATCCTTATGTACATATAAGCAAATGTAGTATAAGGTTGACATGTACCTACATTAGTACGAGATAGGAGGCGGGAAGATTCGGTGTATGAGAGAGAAAGTACGAGAAAGTGAGAGAAAGTTGTTACACTGTAAGTTGGAAGGTAGAAATGAAGTAGCCACATTTGCAAAATCCCATAAGAAAATGAAGAGCTGAGAGAAAGAGGAGAGTGCGGAGACATGTCAATGGAATCATGAAGGGAAGGGAATGAGAAACTCCGTCACTTTTCCCTATTTAATATGCCAGTTCCGTAGGGAAAATCCTAATGAGAACATTAGTAACCGAGCAGTGTTCATGTCAAAGTTACTTTTGAGTACCAAAGGTCCCTAGAGGTCTTCCATTCAAATTCTGATTGCTTCAAACTGTTCAAACATGTTATGTCTATCTCATGCTTCTTTAGACCAACAGTTCAAGTAAATTTGTTCCGCGTACATATATAAATATATTTATATGCATGTAGATATTCTACCTTCTATATATTTTACACATATATGCATTTTGCACATACATTAACAAGCACCTACTTACTCCCTCACCCTTTTTTCTGTTAAATCTCCAATAATGATTTTTGCAACTTACAAAAAAAATTCCTACCATTAACAATACTTGCTTTTTTTATGTTTTTAGTACTACCCTTGAAAAATGTGAAACTCATTAGGAGAGGGACGTTAGAAAATCCTTGAAAATTTTACATGTTAATTTAAGAGCTAAACTATACAAGTTTGTGAAATTGTTGAAAACCAAGAGAGTGTACTTGGGATGAAAGAGGAGGGAAGAGAAAATCTTGAGAAAAGAGGTTACACCATGTGGGTTTCCCTCCTTCATGAATTAATTACAATGTTCTCTCTCAATCAAGAGTCGCACACACACGTCGGAGGGTAAATGTAACATTACAAGGGGAGAAAAGCCGTTGAACGTGATGGGAGATGAGTGGAGTTGATTCACTCACTTTACTTAACTCTAGGCCACATATAGTCTATACGTGAGTAAGTGGCATAATTCTCGTGAGTGAGGAGGAGATCTGGACCCGTAAAATTTGAATTGGGATTGTGTAAACCACAAATTATTGTTAGTCCTTCCCTTCCTTTTCCACCACTCTCATCATGAGCATTAGTGAAAGTTGGAGAAAGTAGCAATTTCTTCAAATAAATAAAATAGTTGTGTGAGAGAGAGAGAGAGAGAGAGAGGATTTTCAAGAGGTTGAAGTCACCCCAAAAGTCATTATTATATTTGGCTTGGATTTTGGCCTTTGGAAATTTTAACCTTTTAAACCTTCTTCATCATAAATCCTATATACTTGGTTCATTGTAATAATTTAAATGAGTCATTTTGACTTTCACCTCATAAATGAGCTAAACTGTTAAAATGTGGCTATGTTTGAACGAGTTGGTTTTATATAATGGTAAAAATCTTAAAAAGTTTTTTTTTAATTTAAAAGTCAAAATGGGCTGAAGAGTAATGGATTGAATTAATATTCATTCTTGCAACTTAGTCCAGCTTTCATATGGAGGAGGATGAAATTCAAGGAATTCTATCTCACGTTTAGGAAAAACTATCACGTTGTTTCTTTTCACGCATAGGAATTTTTACTTCCTTGGAATTTCCATCCCTCTCCTTTTGGCATCATTGTCTAAAAAGTTCAGGTTTTTATTAAACATGTGGAATGGTTCCAAAATAACACAAGTAAAAAAAATGAAGGCAAAACAGTTTTCATAGTTTTTTTCTCTCTGTGGCTATATAACCATAACAATTTATATTTAACTATTGAAGCTTGAAATGTGGAGAATTTGTCACTCGGAATTGAATCCTTTTGATAGATTTGCGTCTGTGTTGGGGATAGCACATACATAACAGTGGGTGTAATCAATATTGTCTCTATAGACAAGTTCATTGGGGAAAAAAGCTTTGATCTATATAAAAAAATCTATACGCTTCTATAAAGGAGGAGAAAATATATAGGATATGATTTGATAAGGATATGAACTCAAGCTAAAATCTTGGCTATAATACATACAAGAAATATTGAGTTTGCTTTTTTCTTTGAAAATTCTCCCTTGGAATTCCTTTCCCATATCTTTTGTTTTATTTTTTTTTTTGGAAGAGTATATAGTAATATTAATTCAAATAAAGCCATGCAAATACAATCTGCTTGAAGCAGGTAACAACTCAAATGTGTATGAGAGAGAGAGAGAGAGAGGGAAAAATGACAAATTACTCGCCAATTCTCTCAACTTTCCTGTGCCATTGACATTGTAATCAATCAAGGCATAGATTTTTATAGGTACTTTTTTTAATATCCGCAGACATAGTCTTAGGAGTATATTCATTTATATATTTTTCGTGATTTATTCATACATTTATATAAGAGACTGCAGAGGTGGTATAAGTATAGGAGATGAATTGCGACTCAGAATCCCCCACCGACCTTGCCAATGTGGGCGAAAGTCACAATTAAACTTGATAAGTTGTGGATTGAAGGGATGTGTGCAGGTGAGGTTGTTTTTTTACTGCGTATATTACTACACATTCCGTCTTTGACAAATGAGCGGCCATTTTACCAAATTTGTTTAGCAATTTGAAGATAAATAAGTCAACACACTATTTTCTTCCCCTTATGGACCTATCTACGTATATATGTATATATTTCTATAGAATTAAACTGTAATGGGAGGAAATGAAGCCGAATGAAAAATGGAGAGTGAGAGAGCGAGAAGAATAGAATAGAGGTTTGTGCCTATGGAGAAAGAAGAATTATTTGTATCAGGAAAAAACCTATTTACCTCAATACAGGTATGTAATTACACGTAAGGAAACATGCACTTCATCGATACTACGCACGCAATAAGGTTTCTTTCTCCTACGTTTCTTCTCTCTCTCTCCCCTTTCTATATTTAACTTTGAGACGCTTTCGTGCCCCTGTACTACGAATATCAATTTAATTATGTATAGTAAATATAGCCATCAGAGTGTATTATGTAGACTACATTTTATGTACTATCTTAACTTTCTCCAACTTACTTTAAAAGTCAACACCTAATTAATGATAGTGAAGCATTATGTAATCATTTAAGTACTCCGTCTTTGAACCGCTTTCTCCGTGAAAGTTGCTTTCTCCTTTTGTATGGGCCCAGACTTAAGTACACTACTGTGAATATTTTTCCTAAAATATTTAATTTTACAGTACCTTATATAGCCAGCTCGTAAAAATCCATTGTAGTAAATTGGATGATAGGAGAGGAGATAGGTATAAAACAAGCTGCAAATTATCAATGGAAGTTTATTGTAAAATTAAAGTCTGTGAAAGAAAAATTACTGTGAAGAAGGAAAAGGTCATGAAGAGATGGATTGCTCTCAGTCAGACCTATTTCAAAACGATATGATAATATTTGAGATTTTTAATAGACTGAGAAGAAAATACTTTCACATCATCCTGACTCCGAGCAAAGATTTTATATGCATGTGATGATGGGAGGAGAAAGCGCATATGCAAAAAAAAAGGATGGGATGGGAAAAAAGTAAGCGGGGAGACTTCTACGCCTGGATAAGTATTCCTCTTTTGTTGAGTTGAAACTGTCAATGTTCTATGGTGGGATTGGGGACTCGCATGATTATGTATCTCCGCTTATATGATCTCCTACACTTAAGTATTTATATAGTAGAGACAGGAGACAGGAGAAAGGTTGATTCTTGAAAGTATGTATATCCATGGGATGAAGTAATGTTATTATTGAAATATAAGTACGGGCCTCATGCAAGGACGAGTTGAACATATGTGGACGAGGGCTTTAAGAATCCAGCTTTGAGTAAGTCTATTCAGAGTCGCGGGGTGACATATATGGATTTGAGTACTGTGGTTTTTTTTCTTTCTTCGCTTCTTTGCTCAGGAAAAGGGAAAAAGGTTGAATACATGGAATTATATAGAATGTCACGTTTGGTGGAGTGCGTGCCAAATGCGTGGATATTGCAGAGAGTAAAAGTCAGAGTGTGGAGTTGCTATTAAGGAAATTCCCTTTCACCCTTTTAGTTGATATGGTTAAACTCGTGTCGTGATTTAGGGTGCTTACAAGCCTTAGTTGGATTCATGATGGCACTTTTACCTGAGGTTTCTCCAGAAACTACTTTATTTCTCTTGATATCCGGCCTAGCCGTGTAGACAGGGAAATTCTAGGCGGAAGGTTTGTTAGGAGTAAAGTCACTAATTTGAAGACACGAGTAAAAGTATATTATTCTGAGAGAGAGAGAGAGAGAGAGAGAGAGGTGGGATGTCCCCAAATGAGAGTGGTATAGAGTATGTGGGCGAGAAATTCTCTATTTAAAATATATATCACATGGTAATTTTTGTAGTTGTCTTCGAGAAGGAAGGAAAGGAATGCAAGTGGAAATGGAGGGTGTATGTGAGAGAAGAGTGAGAGAGGGAAATGTAATTATATTGGATTGAGAAGCTTTTCCCTGGCAAACTGTCCTCCCCCCATGTAACACACGTCTCCTTTCCCTGTGTACTTGTTCCTGAGGAGTAAAATAGAAAGAAAATAAATTGCCATCTTGTAAACTAAATGCTACCTATATATTATGGTATATTGCATTTTATTTGATTCAAGGCAAGTTATCCTCACTCCCTCGCTCTTTTCACACGAGTGTGTATAGTTAAAGAGGGAAAGGGTTAGGAAGCAAGTGCTGAGAAAGATACGAGCGGTTTTTCCCAGAGAATTCCTAACTCTCTCCGTCTACCTACTACTCCGACTACTGTAGCTCTTCTACGCGATTCTCACTCACTTGCTTTCTCTTCCTCTTCCCCTCACGTACGTACACACACTCATCGCTTATACTGTTTCTCACATGGAAGGACTCACTGGTCGGTGGGTTGGTTGCTCCTCAGCTCAAAACCCCAGCTCTGTCTGACTCTGTCGTGAACTCTGGGAAGAAACTAAGCCAGTGTAGTGACAGCGAGTGTGTAAGGAAAGTAAGGAAAGTTGCTTTGATACAGAATGAAATTTTGACGTGACTTGGTGGGTCCGTGGCTTTTAAGAGCATTCCTTGTGTTAAAGCCTACCGAGCCAGGTGATTCTCACTGAAATATATTTCTAGACAAAACCACAAGCATAGACAACAACAACAACAACAACAAAAACAACAATAATATAGAAAAAGCCTTTGAGATTGAAAAAGTATCTACATCTTTACTCATCTTTGTCCTATACGTTGGATAACTTTTATCCTCATCATCTTCCACTCTGTAACTCCCTTTCATATGAAGAGCCAGCACCTCTAACGTAATTTCCTCGACTTTTACTTTATTTGCTCGGATCACTCTGCCATGTTAAATTTGACTTGTGTACACGCCATAATACCGTGGCCAACTTTCTCCTTTGTAAAGATTAAGTCTGGAGAGTAACCTGTCCATTCCCTTTTTAATTCTCTATAGTTGGGACAAGTGTGGAGGCAAGCGTTGTCAGTTTGAGGAGTTGAACAACATAAAACTTTTTATCTTCTACTACATGTAAAGTTATATAGCGGGAGACAAGAGAGATCTCAACAAGAGGAAATTATCTCAGGGCTCAAGGAAACTCTTACCGGTCCTTTTTGACTCTCAAGGAGTTTCTCTAAAAATTAAAAGTGTTGATCATCTCTTCTGAATTTAACTTCTTCCATTTAATTCCCCTACAAACTTAATTAAAGAAACTCCACAACTTGAACAACTTACTGTCTCCCTGATTTTCACTAAAAAAAATTTACGCTTCTCTACACACTTTTAATTACTCCTAAGAACACCAGCAACAACAAAATCAGGAAAAAAATATCAAATCATAAATTCAAAGATAATTATCCCCATATCTATCTTAACTTGTCTAATATATTACTAATGGAACTTCTGGGGTGGTAATTTTCTACTATTGTAAAAAAAAATGCTACGTATCATTGAGCCAAATTAAAGGGAAGGAAAAATGTCGACATAAAAAAGTACAAGGTATAGGATATTTTTGGTAAAGGTGAAAATAGGTGAAAGGAGAAAGTTAGTGTGTCGTGACGGGGAAAGTGAAGCCAAAGTTTTTTCTTCTCTCGAGATGATGACTTTAGGGAAAGAAATTATTTTTGCAAAAAAGTAACATCTTCTCCCACTAAAATATTGACGAGAGGGTTATTGCAAAATACTCAAGTCTTTACGGGAAGAGAGCTCCATAAGTTGATAGCTGTAACTAGGCTGAATGGTTGTATAATGTGGGGTAGGGGAAAAAACGGTGTGTGCCCACGAAGGAAACAATGAGTGACTCCAGCTACTACGGTCATTACCTGGTCTAACGTCACCTTTAAAGGTCGTGCTACAGTGTGTGCATGTGTGTGTCTGCTGGCCCGTTGTTCGACAAACATCTCTTGTGTTGGTGTGTAGACATGTAATTCCTTCGGACTCACTTGCATTTACGCTTGATGATGATGATGATGATGGTGCAGGGCGTTATTACGAGCCACTGCTCCCCATGTTCGAACACATGAAAAGTAAGCGGAATAGCAAATTTACATTCTCGCTACTCTCCAGGTTGTCCTTCCTCAGTCATTCCATACCTACATGCTTTGCCCCAGGAACAGCAGCTCCAGCAGAAGCCGTAGGAAATCAGGTATGTATTATTGATTGTAGTTTTACAAGGAGTAGTAGCCACTACCACTACTACCACTATTTGATAACCAAGAGACATTTAAAAGGCTCAAATGAGATTGTTCAGGTCCATAAGAGAGTACACTCGTGGCCTTATTATCACTTGATGAAAGTATGTCTACACGACTGTCCCAGTTATGTCCTACCCGAGGCTCTTGTTTTTCTACATATATGTGTTCCATCCGTCTAGTAAGTTTACCAGAGTGTGTTTCCTCTTTTACCCTGTGGTTTAGGAAAGGAACTATGAGGGAAGAGGGTATTTTCTATAAGGAGAGACGACACTATTTGTCCAATCTGTTCCTCCAACTCGTCTTTCCCTTCGGATCCATCAGAGAAAGCTGTTGGGAAAGTTGATTAAAAGTCAGGTAGTCTTGTTCCTTGGTTATGATCCATCTTGGAAGGAAATACTCTCTCTCTCTCTCTCTCCCACTCTTTGTTTGCATTCTACTATTCTTATGTCCAATAACTCCAGCATGTTTACCAGGGACAAAAGACCTTGTCTCTCTCTCCTCCGTTGAGATAGAGAAATTCTCTTGGATTCAGATCAAAGTCAATGGTTTCTCAGTGTCTGTATGTTGTGTGTGTGTATGAGAGAGAGAGAGGAGGGAAAAAAACTGGGGTATTAGAACAACTTTCTCTCCAACTTACTCCAATATGTTGTTTGTTTGTAGAGAAAATTCTTGTGGAATCCCACCATGTGTCGTAGCCACTAAACCTTCTAGCAATTCCAAGGCGTAGTATGAATGTTACGAGAGATAGTTTCTACAGTAGTGTATTAAAAAGTAGGGAAAAAAGTATACTCTTGGAATATATAAATATCTAACTTGTTATATTTCCCCCTTCCTATATTTAAAAAGCTAGAATTTCCGTAACTTTATCTAAACAGCTGCTCATTAGATGACTTTCACCAGACTTTCACCAGCTTGAAAATGTAGGCTCCAAAATCTTTTTTCCTCCTGACTGGTTCTTGAAAACAAACTTAAAGATAGAGAAAGTGAGTGAGAGAGAGAGAGAAAGGGAAAGGGAGGTAAACTCTTGGAAGTCTAAGCACGTAAATCCAGTGAAGATTAGAGAGAGAAAGAGAATTAAAAGTGAAAATGCACTTGATATTTCATTCTTGTGAATATTTTAATTCCTTGGATTTCCCTTTGGTTTTAAGGAGAACATCTTGTGTCTCATCTTCTCACCTTCATCATATTTGCTTTTCCCCTGATATACTTTCATCATCCTTTTGTATACTTAACCTTGTTCATATTTGCTTTCTCCGCATGAAAAAAAAACTCTTTTTCTCCTTTTCTTTTTCTGGAATAGAAATTTGATGGTGGATAATATGTAAAATACAGTGTGATAAGTTAATTCGTTGGAATTAATAGTATACGGGAGTAGAAGGCAGTGTAGTAGGACATGATTAAAAGCGTAGTGGTTTTGCTATATAAAATACGGAGAAAGTAATAGATTTAATGGGAAAAGTATTTTGGCTGGGAAGTACTACATTTCTAGATGTATGTAAATAGAAAGTAGTTGGGGGTTGTAGGGTAGGATGTAAACATTGGTGAGGAAATGTATGATTTGAAGGTTTTATCACGCACATGAGGCCGCTTTCTCCATGTAGTTTGGGAGTAGGAGAGAAGGTAGAAGGGAGAGAAAGCACGTAGCTTGGGAGTTTATTTTCTCGGCTGGTTCTGACGTGGAACTAGGAATGTGGGTAAGTATGGGAGGGGATAATGAGTGCTGATGTGGCTCTTACAACTCTCTTTTGCCAAAGACTTTAATCATTTTTCTGACAATTTCTACTGCCTTGTTTGCCAAGCCACACACAATGCTTCACTTGAGACTCTTTCGGTTTCCCTTGAAATGTTCAAGGTGTTTGTACAAATAGTAGTAGCAGTAGTAGCAAAAGTACGAGTGTAGTAGTAGTATGTAGTAGCATGGGAGAAAACAAGGGCCGGAGGCATTACGTTGGGGAGACCTATTAAAAGGAGCAGAGGGAATTTTTCCCACTGTATAGATATTATATATGACGATGTCTATAGATAGATACATAAGTAGAGGAAAGGGGCAAATGGGAAGATCAGAGGGAAGAATTTTTTTTCCTTGGATAGGAAAAATAGTATCCTCTGATATTATTTTATTACCCTCCAACGATGTGTTATTGACTTCATTTCTTCCAGTCAGTTAGAATAATGGTGGGGGACTAATAAGTGAAAAAGTGAACTTGCTTGACACTTACACCTAAGCGCATCACCTTTACTCCTCCTCTCTATGAGCTAACAATGAGAAATCGATGTAGGAGATTGAATCGGGTGAATTTCCATTTTTTACCTGATTCTCAAGAGCAGATTGCATGCTGCTCGGCTAAGCGAGGATGGGGAACTGTAAACGTGAATTGCATTTTCAAGCACTTTCAAACCAAGGTGATCCGTTCCCTTTCAATTCCCTTTCATTCCTTCTGTATCAAGATCATTAAACCACTTATGGGCTCTTGCCACGGTATTTTCACCATATTTCCCCATGCATTCATTCCGTAAAACTTTATGTGAAAATATGCTTTCGGAGAACTCCATCTCTTCTCTCTCTCTTTCTCTCTCTCTTTCTGTCTCTTTTTACTTTTAGTACGGCAGGAAATGTCTGTAAGGTTGAATCCTGAATCCTCTTTCTCACGAATTTTCCTTACATATTGTAGATATACAGATGTAGTTAGGAGAAGAATAATTCCTATAGCTATAGATATATAGGGAAAGCTACAGTGTGAGAATAATCCCTTAATCACATCACATTTGTTGTTGGATTCACAATTTGTAAAGATGTGGAGGTTATGGTGAAAGTTAGGCTGCTTTCACTCTAATATGAAAATGTATGACAAAAAACCTCATCATCCGTTTCTCCCTACATCTATATCGTCTCATAGTATCTATCAATACTGAAAGGGGACTGGTTCAGCGGTAAATTGTTCATTCCTAAATCAATACAGGTTTTTCCTACAGAAGCCTTATATTGTATAGTTTTCCTCTGGAGATACATAGGAGCAGCACAATTTTAGCCCACAACAGCAATAGTCATAATCGTAAAGTAAAATGACCGTTAGATATTGGATCGGACTCGATATGTGTAAGAATTGTGCCATACGATGGGGGTTATGTAATAAATTACTTATTCTCTAGCACAGGAGAGTCTCTCGATAACGGTGTAACTACTTTTAGAATAAAGGATTACATTTTTCCATGGAAATTTATTGACACTGAAATTTTATGAGATTTTTAACATTTTATCGAATCAGATTTAAAAGTTAATTTAAAATGTTCCTGTCAAAGTAATAAATTTTTGAGGGGCTCCTGTAACACAAGTTACGAACGTACAAATATTTATTTATTATAAAGTAGGATGACAAAATTTGGTAAATTGTGAACAAATAGCATTTGCTGTGGAATAGAAGAAAGAAGAGTAAAGAGCCCATAAAATAGAGTTATGTAATTGTGCTTGTGCTTTGGTTGATATAAAAAATGAAAGGTAATATGTGTAAAATTATTGGGTTATTAAAGATGCAGACAAAAGGCAGGGAAAAAGTAGAGTTGCTCAAACAAATAAGGGTATTTGTACATTATTATATAGTGGTAGAAATTATAGGTTGGGAGTAAAGGATTCCTTTCCATATAGTATCAATCTGGAGTGGCAGTTAATGGACATTGGAACACACATCACATGCCTAAGTGCATGTGGAAAGTGTACCCGTGACAAAATGGGTTCTATCTTTTATATATTGTTATGGCTATGACTATTATTATTATTATTACCATAAGAATGTACGTGCATTTCGTCTAGTGGGAAAACAAACAGCGGGCCTTTCTCCACCTATGCATAAAGCATAGAGAAATCTCGTCTGGTTCCAGCTTTTCATCCCTCCCATTCCCATAGTGTACTAAAACATAATAGAATTTTCCATCCCATTCGTATATACCTATTATGCTTGTACATGCAATACAAACCACTAAAATCCACTGTTCATTGGCAATGTGAAAATATATGGTAAGCAACTATAAAGCTATGATGATATTGTACGGTTGAAACTATTGTACTTTGTACTACATACGTGTTTGTATGTGTGGAGGAGTAAAGTGAAAGCACATAGGGGCTTTCCCCCTCCCCAAAAATGAAAGGATAATATTTTGGTTTGAAATCCATTGTAACATGAAATGATGGTCCTTGGAAATTTTCTACTTTTGTTACCATCACAGATTCACACTTTGCTCAGTATTAAACCAAAGCCACAACGACAACTGCTAAAATTTCTAATGAAATAATCCACGTAAGAGATGAGGAGCAGAGTTCAATAGAAACGGGGCTTTTGGGACCTTAGGGTGTTGTTTTTAATAGTTCTCTGCCTTAACGATCTTTGAGGTTTTCCCATTTATGATATGGAACTTTAAAGGAAAGCAGGTCAATGAGAACGTTCTTCTTGTGCAAAAAACCTTGATTTAAAATTGACTTTCCGCATGGCTCTACAATATAAATATACATATATAAAGCCTAGAAAATAAATTCCTCTAGCAGAAAATGAACATGTAACTTTTTTTCAGGGAGAGAGAGAAAGGGAGGTGGAAAGGAAAGAAAGTCACGAATTTGAAGGTGCTTGTTGTAAATCGATCTCATCACATTGCCTTGATTCAAATTGGCTCGCTATTATTGAGGCTGAGAGAAAAAAACTTATCTGGTCATTTCTCTGACCTTGCTTTTCTCGTGTGTTTTTATATGATTGCATGTGACAAAATTCCCGGTTCTTAGTTGAATTTTTGTTGAAAAAAAAAAAACAAAATCTTGAGTACAAAGGGTACTAGGGAAGAGAGATAAAAAAAAGGTGATAGGACTGTACAATATTGAAGTTGTGTTTAGAAATATTGGGAAACACGGTTTTGTGCAAAGGGTATTTTTGAGAGGGAGAGAGAGAGAGAGAGAGAGAGAGAGAGAGAGAGAGAGCTTAAAGGGGAAATTTTAGCGGAAGAGTAAAAAGTATTATTATTTGCCTCGGGCGATGAAAGTAAATTTGAAGGGAGATGAGTATGTTTTGTACAACTGAACCGATAAGGGTTAGCCAAGCTGGATAATATGGAAGTGTGAGGACATTATGGAAAGCGTCAGGGACTCCGGATGAGGTGAGGAGGAGAAGATGGTGGTGCTGGTGATATAATGATAATCCGGCAAACAACCAGCTGAATAAATTCGGCTCCTTTTTTTTGCCCTCTATCCATCATGCCCTGGTTTTATAAATTGCAACCTTATATGGTTACATGGCTTGTACTATACAGTGCGAAGCATATAACTTGCATATATGAAGACAGGATTTTTTCCTCGTGAGGACTTTTAATATAAAAGTTACAAGATGTGGCCACATGTGAAACTTGGGGTTTTGTTTGCAAGCTACTACTCTTTGCTGCTCCTCTTTATATAGATATAATGCTCTGACGGTTGGACTAAACCCTTAAGCTCAGACTTAACTCAATATCCTCGGGAGTATCTACACCGAAGGGAAAAGCTCTTTCATCATTCAGTCATTCGTAATAACCTACTTAAGCTTCAACTCCGACTAAAATTAATTTTCTAGTTTAGGCAAATACAAAAGAAATCTATAGCTCCAACAATTCTCTCTCTCTCTCCCTCTCCAATTTTTCCTTTCATTCAAATCATAAGAAATTACAAGGAGCAGTTCTCCTTGTGCACTTTTTCCCATATCTTTCTAATTGGCAGAGTCCTTCGGTATCTGATGGAGCTGTAAGACTTTTTACTCAAAATTGACAACTGTCACGCTCTCTCTCTCCCCCCTACTATCCATACCATAGCCACTTTTACCTTGGAGCTTGAATCTTTACTCCAACTGTCGAATAAAACTTGAGAATCTATCTTTTTATATCAGAGTTGTCATCATGCTCATTAAATGTAATTGCCTTATGGTACGGTTCACGCAGCCGGGTATACATTCATTGTACTCACCCTATCATGGCTGGCTCTCAATTACAATAGGAATTGGAGTGGGCGCTTGGAAGTGGAAAAAATTCATTTCTATTCCCTATCCTTCCTAATTTTATTCATTGCCAATTCCTCTGTTCAAGTTGAAGGAGGGAGAGAGAGAGAGAGAGAGTGACTTTTATAGGTGGTTCATAGCGATAGCCCTACAATGGATTTCTCTACTATACACTTTGACCAGGCACTGCTTGGAAAATAGTATGAGCAATTTTTCTTACCATGATGATTTTTAGACAAAACTACATATGTGTGTAAAATAAAAAATGTGGGTTCCAAAAGGGAATAGGGAAAAAATGCCTCAATTCCTCCGGAATGGATTTGCCACTACCGGTAATTTGTGATTCCTTTATTGCCATCATATGGTGGATTCATGGGCTGTAGTAGATGATGGCAATATATAGTGTCGTACTTTCACCTCTCCTTTCACCGAGAAGCTTGGAATTACGGAGGTAATTCAAATAAGGAAAGGGAATTCTCTCCGTGCTAAAAATAATCATGAAGCATTGCTTTTGTATATGAGGGCATATTTTATCCCAGTAAATTACTTTAGAGGTATTTTGAGCTCTGTGGATGTGATATATCCCGTGTAAAAAAAGAAACTCTATGGAGATACCTAATCAGAGGTGAAGAATGATATGAGGTAGAAATACGAAGGTAAGTCTGAAGCCAGTAGTGGGAATATAGGAATTTCTCTCTATATTACAGTGAAAGTTGCTACACGATAAATATATGAGAGAAAGCAAACTTGAGTCCCTTCCTCCGGTTGTTTCTATGAATTTATATGATGGAGTTATAGTACTTATAGTTATAGTTTTTATGGGTAGGGATTGGAAAGTTGAAGTTGATTTGAAAGTGAGGAGAAAGTGAGAGAGCGAGGATTATCGGATAAGGCGGAAATATATGGGTGGGAGTTGAGTAACACTTCACGGGAACATGCCGGTAGTTCTGACGATAACTCACCATTTCCTCCTCTCTTTTAGGAGTCCATTGTCCCTAAACACGCTGCTCTTGCAGAGAGTGTGCTGGTGGTCTTATGGGCTCGGGCAAGTCCATAATGTACTGTAGAAGCTTTACATATTCGCTTCAGTTACTTTCATCAATATTCCTCCGCCCGTCATTGTACATATGATACTAAAAGCCAATGGCTGGGAGAAATCATATGGGTTTCTTCAACTCATAAATTACGGAAATTCCCTCGTCTCACACTCCCTCCAAGTGCTAGTCCACCCACCCTTATACCTTCTTCCATGGTTAAGATCCAAGAGTAGCTTTTAATCTACTGATTTAATACATTATCGATTTTATCCAGCCTCAACCTTTCCCTGACTCAGTCAGGCTGACTGACTGTAAAACTGTAGAAAAAATATAGGTAAATAAAAAAACTCGTCGAAATTTCAGTATTTTGATTTTTCCAATAACTCTGGATTTTAGTGGAAATTGTAAATTTGGAGAAAATGCTTTTTAAGAGGAGGTGTGACCCCAGGGAAAGGATAAGTTAAGATTTTTCTCCTTGTGTGTTTTTATAATGTGATGAGACAACTACTAAAAGCTGGATAAATGCAGAGGAGGAAGGATATTTGGCTTTGCAGATGTATGTACACATATAATTAGGGACACAGGGGGTGCCAGGAACGACAAGACCCATGTTACTATCCATTTGGGAAAGTTTCTCTCCTTATGGTAGCCTTATGGTAGGAGCAGGGGTATACAGACAGAGCTGGAAATATCCAAGCTATAGAAAGAACAAAACAGTTGAAGTTGATTCTTTTTGGTCCTACTATGAAATGCTCAAGTCTTTGAAAAAAAGTCAAAGTTTTGGACACAAAGTTTTATGCATCTTGTTTTGTTCTCAGGCGATGTGGAAAGTCTGGTCACATTTCCCGAAACTAATTGCCTCGTTGGAAGGAGACCTCATATAGTTAGATTCTTTTCATGCTCAATTCAACAGCTCCATTAGTCTCATGACTATCAAAGAGAGTCTACAAAAAGGTACATGTCTGTTCACCCCCTCTCTCTCTCTCTCTCTCTCTCTCTCTGTATAGTACCTTTTCTCCCAGAGAGTTTGTCACTGAGAGACAAACTTCTTGAAGAATGAAGAGAGACCATGGGCACAGAATCATTTCTACATAGTTAGTTCGATTCTACAGACATTCTTTTGATTTCTTACTTATTCAGGGAAATTTTTTCCCCAAGTAACAAGGAGGGACATGCAGAGAGGCTATTGATCTAAAAGTAAGAAAAAAGGCACTCTCACTAAAAGCAAGGCTTTTGTAGCTACTTAAAGCATTATCATCGGATATGGTAAAAGTGAAAGCAGAGCATAAAAAATTATATGACATGACCCCCTACTACGGGCCCAATCTGCTTGACCAGAATCTCTGGGTAACGTAGATGTAAGAGATAAAGTTGACAGGTGTAAAAAAAACTCTTGTGTTGAGAGAGATAGGAGGAGGAGGATTAATAAAAAAGAAAGCAAATGGACATTCCAATTCCTCTCTCTTCCTTTTTTACAAGAGTACTTCCGAGTGGATTCAACTTTCTTGACAGTTTTTGCGGGTTTAATCGTCCCTAAGTCCGACTCTCGGGGAGGCAGAGGGAGGTGTCAGCTCAAGGAATATAATGGAGTTGTGATGATGAGTCACCAGGCTACAGTTATCGCTCTTTTCTACGATAAAATCCTACATTTTTATGTTACATTGTTACTACGTAATAATGTCAAATATTTCAACAGACTTACTAGACATATTGTTTCTTTTCCTATATGAGTCTCACAATGGGAAAAGTGTACATGTAGAAGCCTCTGGTTATGCCCTGGTCAAAACTTTAAGAATACGAGTTACGATGGGATTCACACAAAGGGAGATACCATACAAAAGGAGGAGGAGTGTGTCAGCAGGTGGAGAAAGTTGGCTTTCACCATACCAATTTTCCTCTCGCTTCTTCAACTTTCTCTCTCTCTCTCTCTCTCTCTTTTCAATTTTTATCTCCAGCTAATTTTTCTCACTCCCAGCACACATATAGTAGAAATAAAAAGATGGAACCAAGGAGGTCCATTAGCTTTTGAAAAGTAGTTGTATGATGGGGTAGAGTTGTCTCCATAAAGGAGTTAAGTAGGGACATTGAACATGGTGCAATATATTATATGGGGGATAACCGTGTGTGTGTGTGTGTGTTATGTATATGAAGGGAAAAAAATGTTCCTGCCTACAACATAAACTTTTTTCCTTCTTGTTTTCCTCCTCAAGTGCACAATATATAGAATGTAGTAGTAGAAAGTAGAATGGGTCTTATCTTGACGATACTTGACTTTCACTTCATATAAGTAAATAATACAAGGATGGTTCAAGTACGTAGCTTGTTGAGGAGAGGCAAGTTCGGCCCTTAATTAACCTCATAGATTAATGAGCCGGAAGGAGGACAAAAGTCGTCAACATTTCCTTTCAATCATTCATTGCACTCTTCTCCCTCTGTTTCTTCACTCCCCACACTGGGCTTAATTAAGCAATTATTATGAGAGCTTATTATTTAGTAAAGTATTTCCCCATACAAGAGTATCCTTACTATTGGACTTTCATCAATTTTCCTCCCACAGTAATTTTAGATGATTTTTTTCCTCCTCTCACAAAAAAAACCCAGGTTTTTTATTACTTTTATGACCCTTTATATTCCTGAACTTTGAAGTTATTGTGGAAAGCTCCCCCATTCCCATATACGTTGACATGTCATAAATCCACAATCAGTTTTTTTTTCTCACCCTCATATACAAAAAGCATGGAGAAAAAGCCTGGCTTTTCAGAGTGGAAAAGCGTCATAGGAATACGTAGTAAGTACGTATTTAAATCCTTTGTAAAGTTTGACACTACCATAACATTATTACGTTTAGCGTACTAAATATGTACAGTCAAGCTGAGGCAGGGATATTTGAAGTCTTGAGTATTTTGACACGTGGAATCCTCACGTATCTACATAGATGCATCAATGTGAAAAACAACTTATGTCGGGAGTGAAAGTCAGAGTAATATAATTCCAGATTAATGTACGTACTTATCACAAAATGATTATGTACATGAATATTATTTCCTTATATCTACGGATCTATACAATCCGGCAAGCAAGCACTACAAACTCACTTGAGTTTTCCCTTTCTAGGAAGAAAAGGTGTGTTGATAAAAGTCAAGCCAGGGAAAGGTTGTTCAGTTGTGAAAAAAATACCACTCACGTATGTGCGTCATGTGACGTAAACGAGCCAAGGACTTTTCCCCGCACTTTTCTCCCAAAGTCTGAGCCTCTCTCCCTCTCTCTCTCTCTCTCTCTCTCTTGTCCCCAAAGAATGAAAGGACTAAAAGTTTTTCTCCCTCCTATAGTAAAAGCCCGCCATAATTATTAACCATCGCCTGTAGACGAAAGCACGACTGTAGGATTTTAGTTGGAAGATGTTACGGAAGAGGAGAAAAAAGTTGTGTTTTCCTTGAATACCCAAAGAAAACATAAGCAATGGAATTTCAAGGATGGAACAGCAATTGTGCATTAAATGGCAGCATGAAGATCTCCTCACAATAGAAAGCCAGCTTTCTCCATAGCTTTCTCCATTCAATCTTGGACTTTCCCTCATACACTTTCACTCCCAACAGCTCCATACTCAGATTTCATCATCCTTCCTAAAGCTACTCTATCCATCTTCTCTTTTTCACGTGTATACATAAAGAGCGAGAGGGAAGGGAAAATCTACCTTTCTCCCTCTCATAAATGAGTGATTGATCATGTCCAGTCTAGAAAATGTGATGTGTGTTTGAATATTTGAAGAATTTTTTTCCATAAGAATATTTTTTTCTTGGCAGAGTTTCCTAAAAAAACCGGCACTCAGTCAGATTCCATGTTTGCAGGGACCCACATTCTCATTTTTAGCCTACACGATATACGCTATATACTACTATATAATATGAGATAAAATACAAAGAATGCTTATCTAAGAGGAGAGCGGCTCATTTTGAGAAGGAAAAATCCTATTGCATACATTTTTTGGTGGTGAGATTAAAATACGAGGTCTAGGAAAAATTTGATTATAAAGGGAAAGGCTTTGGTGAAGAAAGGAGGTAGTAAAAGGGCAGTGGATGGAATAGGTAGGATGTTTTTCCTTAGAAAAAAAACATACACCTTTCTCTCACATATGTTGTGTCTATACCGATAGGAGAGGAACTACTGATAGTAATAGGAAAATTTTACGATAAAATCCTCCTGAGTTATTCATGTATTCGAGCGATGAGGAAAAGCAATGGGTCTTATCTCTCTCTCTCTCCTTCGCTCCAAACACTACCAGCCAAGGAAGGAAAATAAATATTGTAAAAACCACGAATGGTTCCGGAGTTCCTTACTTTCTATAAATACTTACAGCTATAGCCTATATATCGTCCACCACCAGGAGAAAAACTATGTCAATTGATGTGTCTTCGCCTAAATGTGAAAATTGTCTCTAACTGTTTCCCAGCCTATACTTTCTCCAGCACTAATTATGGATCATCATAGGAAATAGCGTGATGGAGGAGTTAATGAAGAGAAAGTTTTTTACCCATGGGTTATATATATATAAATATATTATAGTTTTATATGGAAGGAAGGAATGTTTTTGTAAAGAGGCCAGAGTAGTAGTAAGACTTTGGGAAAAGTTATCTTTATTTCCTTAACTAGCCCCAGTACAAGTTGTTCACTATTTTCTCTAGGAGGTTTTTTGTTTGGGAAAATTTCTAATCTGAAGTCAATCTGTAACATAAATTCCAATAAAAGTGTCAAACGTCCACCTTTTGAGGTCATACCTTTCCAAGGGAGGGGGGATTGAGGAGAAAGTTATTGTATGTGAGGGAAAGTCCTATGTAAAGGGAAGAGCTACTTCCAAGCGGGGCTTATTTACGTGGTAGGAGGACTCAAAGGTATCTCGCACCAGCCGTCACGGAAATCACTTTTCATGAATATTTAACTGACTTTTGTTCATGTTGGTCTAGGTAAATCCAGACTTTGCTAGGGAATATTTACTTAGGGAAAAGTCTTAGGGAATTTCTCCACCACCGACTCCTCCTATATTTGGTTAAAGGTCCATTCTTTTGAGTATTTTGGAAGTCAAATTTCCTTTCTCTCATCTCGCGTCTTCTGCCTTTTTTGTAATTTCTCCACAAGAAATTCTCACTTAAAGCCTCTCCTATATAGTATTTACTGCAGCCAAGGAAAGTTAGGGGGGAGTGATTAGATCAAAGTATTTTCTCCGTGACTTTCCACATTTTTCATAGTAAAAATCTTTTGAAGAGCATCATCGGAACGTGGGGAAAGTTTCCAGAGGAGCCTTCACGTTTTTCTCAGAGTCTCTATAATACGTACCTCTCCGTAATGACAAGTTCTATTTCTATGAGTTATGAGACTAAAACTCTAACAAAAGAGTAGAATTTTTCCAACTATGAGATGAGAAGGGGGCGACTCATATATTTATGACAAGCTAATAACTAAATTTAATCTGAGATGAGCAAGAGCGTTTTTGTCGGGAGGTGATCAATATAAAAGAGACAAAAATAATCCGGGGTCTGGAAATGCCCTATTGATTCATTCATAAATGACAAACAACATTATTTACAAGTGAGGCATTTATTATTGTTGGAGTTACTTAAGGTAGTACTACAGGTTTGGGGGGGGGGGTTGTTGGAAATTAATGAGAATTTTTTGACAAGTTGTTATACTTTCTCCTTACATTTTCTCTCTCTCTCTCTTTCTCTATGACAAATGGTGAGGACAAGCTGGGATGAAGGAATGATTGTTGTTAAAATTCATTCTTCCCCATATGTGTCCTTTTCCCCTTGGATCTATTGATAAATTATTGTAGTTTTATGGGGGGGAAGAGAAGTGAGCTGTTGAAGTGGGGTTGGTGGGGCAGATAGGACGAGGAGACACTATTTCACCATGTAAATAGAACAAGAGATTGGACTCTTGTCACAGGCCATGTCAATTCTTTGATGCAAGTTTTTTCTTTGTGTCTTCCATATTTCCCCCTTCACCTCTATCCATCAAATAGTATTTCTTGTGGAAGTGCTTTTATTTGTTAATGTATGTAAGCTTATAGAAATAACACACAAAGTGAAAGTAAGGGAAAGGGTTAGAAAATTCAAAGAAATATAAATTTCCACAGCACTACACAAATTGTATATAATCATATACAATGACTAATAATCTTTTGATACAAAATCTAGGGTGAATTTTTCTATCACCTAAAAATATCTACAATAGAAAAAATTCCATTGATGTTGAACTTGCTGAAATATTTTTCCTACATGCTCATTTGTAGTAGAAATGTCAATTTCCCACTTGTTCCCAAACAACTGCTCACCTCCTGAGCAGTTGACGTGTTCTAGGGAAAGGTGTGCCTGCCTACTCAGAGGGACAGAATAATAATTCCACCCCGGTGACAATGGATTTCTCCGTACCGTATTGTTCATAGAAATTTCTCATTTGTCACACTATTTAAATAGGAAAAACAAATTGTAAGTAGGTTACCACATGATACGTCTTACTATATACAAGTTATACCTATAGGTAATAAATAGTATTAATTGTAAAGATTATTATGTGGAGACGAGAGTATTCCTACATAATAAAACTTTTGTCCTCAGCCGATGATTTTCCATTTAGGCTTTTAATAGGAAAACATGTGCCATTTATGATGGATGTGAAAATATATGGTCAATGATCCAGCATTCTGGTGAAGTAATAAAAACCTGTATGGTTTCCAAGCTCCTTCTGCTCCTTCCTCACAACAGTTACGTAGAAAAAGGAGGTAGAGCCATACAAGTTAAATCTATGTGAAGGATCTGGAGGTATAAGATAGGCGGTGGTGCTCGTGTGGTTCTGTGTGTGTATGATGATTCACAGAGGGAAATCAATTTGGTGAGAGTTTTTCCTTTTCCACGCAGTCATCATATGTATGTGAAGGTATATGTGAAGGTATGGAAAGAAGATATTTAGTATATGTAGCTACTACGACTATTTGGAATGAGATGCATTGTAACTGTTCACAGTTCCAGTGAAAGGAACAGTGACATTGGGAAGTAAAGTACCAAAGTACATTATGTATATTGACAGAGGCAGACACCTGCTGGGATGTAAATTTATGGAAATTATTCCCGCTGTGCTCAGTGAGGGTGACAGTGAGTCGTGTCAGCCAACCTCCATGTATCAGGTATTACTCGGGGTCCTCAGGTTGGATAACCTCCAATAAATTACTACAAGCTCGTAGTAAAACCTATACGCCAGTGATATGTATATTTACGTAAGAAAGGAGCAAGTTGAGTGTGTCTTGAAAACCTTAGATATTATTCCTACCACCACCTTTTTTATTTGCGGAATATCACCAAAGCCACACAGACAAACATTCATATCTTCCTCCCTATCCTTTTCTGAGTGAACATAATATACAATAATGCTCGCTTGGAAATTGGTAGAAAGTTACAAATGCTGAGCGGATGCTTCCACAAATGGAGTCAATTGAGATAGGATCTTTTTTTTTGTCATCATGAGTATGTACTATTTTTACCAGTCACCTTTCAACCCTTCACATTTCTATTAATTTCCATAACTTTTGTGCTCATGTGTTTTTCCTCATACCTTCAGGTTTTGAACAAAATTTTCGTCCAAATTTTTCCACGTAGTATTAATACATGTTTTTCTACGTAGTTTAAGAGAAATTCGCTCACCACCTGCGGAAAATCCCTTTGAGGGAAAGTAGGGGGAAAATATGTGTGAGAAGTGTAAAGAAATTGAGTGAAAGCTGTAAAATAAGATCGGGCGGGCAGCTCCTCTTCTTCCTAGACACATTTTCCAAAAAAGGAAATCCAGGAAGAGGATGAAAAATTGATTTTTCTGGGAATATATTGAGAGGGATCAGGGTGGAATCAACTTGGCTAAGCAAGTAAAACACACACTCAATTTTTCTTAGAAGGATGCATCTTCATCCATGTATCTATTCCTAACCCCATTGCATTGCTGAATTGCTGTTCCAACTTGCTCTTCTTGTTTATTGGTGCTGGGTATAAATTTCTTGTTTTCCTATACTCACAGCTCATAATGTGTGGATTTATACGAAAAGTTGATAGGACTAGTTGGTATATAATATGTGTATATTTGAAGGTAAAAATTTGGGTGAAAAAAAATGCGAAATCATTTGTTATGGTTGAATTGAACAAAGTGGTTTGCATGTCTCCAGTTCCATTACTTTTCATGTTTTTTCTTCTACACTCACCTATATCTGCCTGCCAAAATGATAATCTTATCTTGAGTCGATGATACTGACATGTGACATGACACACACTCTCCAACAACACCAACCACCACCTTTTTTCCCTTCCAGATTCTTCTCTTCTCCCCTTTCTTTTTATTTATGCGGATGTAACCATTCTCTAGCTATTCCAATAAATACACTGCCTCTAAATTTATGTGCATAAGGAAAAGAAAGGAGATGTAACATTTTCTGACGCCATTTTTCTCTGTCACTCTCACTCACTCAAAGTTCACTTCCATAGAATAAATATAAAATAAATATTAGGATCGGTTTGAAACATGGATCTCACATTTTACGACAATCTTTGAAATGTTCACATTTTCTCTCCCTCTCTCTCTTCTCTCAGACTTTTCCATTTCATTTGGAAAAATGTCATTTTGACATGATAAAAATTATGTGCGAGGACGTAAAACATAACAATTTCCATAGTCGTCCAATATAAGTCAGACACGTAAGGAATAAAGGAGAGAAAGATGCTCTCTCCTTCTTTGGGAAGGAGAAAAATTCAACATATGGATTTTATACGGAGAACAATAATAATAATTCGATAGGAAAATCACAAAAAGAAAGAAGAATTTTTTAAGATACTAGAATCACTCTCTTACTTTATTGTAATTGTCCCTAATATATTTCCCATAGCCAGAACCCAGGCATTTCTTAATTTGACTCTATAGTATTAAATCTTAGAGAGAGAGAGAGAGAGAGAGAGAGAAGCGTTAGCTGAGGGAGACTCACTCATTATTATATTAGTATTAAGATAGGTAAAAAGCTGATTGGACTGGAGTCTTTATGTGGAATAATAACTGAGGAGAGCCTAATAATTCTTTGGGAGGACATAGTACCATTGAGGAATATCTCACATTTATGAAGAAACACATGGATGGGTAAACTATTCTTCATTGAGAAATGAGAGAGAAAGAGACCTCCGAAGTTGAGTCTCTCTCTCTCTCGCAGGGAATTGAATTCCATCAGCGTTGGATCAGAGCAGGAAGGAAGCTCCATTTGCGTGGTTAAAATGGCGTTGAAATCATGTGAAAGGAGTGCTGAGTGGTTGAATGAATTAACGGGAATGATAGAGAGGAAATGTCAGAAATTGGCATTTATCCCGTCTGTAAAGGGAGTGAAAGAGAGAGAGAGAGAGAGAGGAACGTTGTATGTAGCACAATATTCCAGGCTCTCGTCTACTCTTTCACAAGTTTTACTATGACCATAGTATTTTATATCATACACACATTTTTGTCTATAAGAAATGTAACGCACCGCCATTTCTTATTGTAAGAATAGGTAAATATAGAACATATGAGTTTTGCACATGATATTATGATAGATACAAATCAAAGATAATCCAGTGGAATTTCATCAACCCATCATATTGACTCATACTATATAAAAACAAGTGGAGCCAGGGGACATAATATTTTATAGTTTCCCCTCCGCTCCTCATGACTCAATCAAGGGCCAAGACATATCATGGTTAATTTAGCGGCGGGTTTTCTTTCATAAAGTATTCTTCTTCCTTGTACTACAGAATGGAGCATAGAACATGGGAAGAGTGGGGATTTATTCCTTGAGGGATTTCTCTTCTAGTAAATAATGCTTTGGTTCTGCTTCCCTGCTTCCCTTCTCTCCAGTGTCTGCTCCTGTCTTTTCCCTTCTGGTATAATATGAGCACGCTAGAGGAGAACATGATTTCATAGTGCAATTTTCTATGTGATAAAAAATACGTTCTTGCTTATGTGTATATTTGCCTGGGCATATCATAGGAAGGAAGGATTTTATAAGCTATGGAGCTTTAATTATTACGTAGAAAAGTATTGAGAGGAATGGGAAGTGATGGAGTAAATGAGAGATTTAAGATGACAGGACAATACAAGGCGCCTCTGAATCTTGATAGATGCATGGGATATGATGAGAGAGGGCTGATAAGGTAACAATCATCACTTGAGTTTTGGATGTCTTTCTTGTATAAATTAGAGGTTATTTGAGGCCCGTATCTATACAAAGGCTACTACTACTACTACTACTACTATTACTACTACTACTACTACTGGATATGATGAAGCTTTTGGATTATTGAAAATCTTTCTTTCTTCCCTCCGTTCCTCTCCATATGATAAGCTCTTTGTATATTTAGATATTGTCGTGGAAATGATGGGCTCTGATAGGGCACGTAAGTAAAACTTGTCAATAGACCTAATTGGACGAGCCCTCTTGAAACCCTCGCTCCTTCCACGACATACTTTTCTTTTGCATCTCTTGAAAGAAAAGTTACTCACAAGTTCTAGGGTATGACTCTTACCTTGAGCAGTTCTAGTTTTTTGAAAGGGGAATAAAAGTGGAGATAGGCTAAGGGTGTATGAATATTCTTGGAGATTTTCCTCCCAAATTAGGACAGCTTTAGTTCCTCCCAATGGGACACACACGCTTCTTCTTTCAATCTTCCACGTCTTCTTTTTCTATAGATACAATAACAATTAAGAAGTTACTCAAGTTCCATTATGCCATGCTTAGCCAGAGATGTTCCCTCCCTTCTGAGAAAATTCCCTCTCAAGTTTATACTCATTGGACACCTTCATCAATAAACTTGGAGACGCATATTGAAAATGGATAAAAAATTTGAATAGGAAAATCCGCTAACTTTTAACCCAGGGTCATCTTTTGGGAAGAAGATGTTGTTGACACTTTTTAGGCCTATGTAATAAATGGAACTGTTCAAGAATTTCCGGAGACTTTTTTTGAGGACTTACTCTTGAGAATAATAATAATTATTATTATATGAGAAAGAGGAAGGAAAAAGTAGTGACAAAAAGCACTGTTTCCCCCTTACCTTGAGTCTTCATAATTGGTGAAAGGGTGGATGATAATTTTGTCATGTGGGGGAAAATTTTTGAGAATTTTCAAAAATCAATATTTTTTGGCCTTAATGTGCTGAAGACATAGTTTTTATAATTAAATTTCTTTTGAAGGGAAAAAATTCCCTTAGAAAAGCAACTCTTGCTTGAGTTTCAATCTCCTATCATGTCTTATGATGCGTGCACAATGTCCTAACTAGATAAAAGAAAAAGAGTGAATTCTGTGAGATTCCAAAAGATTCTGTCTCTTTCTACCTCTCGGGAAAATTTCACCATAGAAGAGTCTCGTCAAAGAATGAAAAATTTTCAAGGTATGCAGACGAGCTTCTCTTTTCCTTTATGTAATAGAACATTTTAGCTAAATATTTCTCCTCTTCTAGGTTCTTCCTATTCTTCCGTGGAATTATATTGAAAATGTTTTATAAAAGGTGATGTTCCAGTTTGGTGTATTGATTTGAGATATTTTTCTTCTAGAAAAGACACACAAGTGCAGGTAAAAATTGACATTCTCAAGAGTAACAAGAAAATTCAAGAAATGTTTTTCCCTCCCTAATAATGTGCTATTAAATTGAAGGAAATGAACTCACAAGAATTCCCTGGTTCTGTCATCATCTAATAACACTGACCCTAATAGTTCCGTCTCGAGTCAATAGCCCTAAATACCTGTTTCCATCTCATTTTAAATTTTTCTCACTCTAAATCCTTTGATATTTATTTGAGGCGGAGGTTTTACATGTGGGTACATCTCCTCATGAAATGTCCCGCTATTCCTATATCCTTGAAACAAAAGAAGCAGATCAAGCTCAGATAATACTACGATCTCTTCTAAATTTATAGCTCACTTTTTTTTTCCTATAAATATTTTTCATGGAATTCCTGAAAAAAATACTCTTTTCATACGAAGAACTTAATGGAAAATTAGAGGAAAATATTAATTTATTTTCTATATATGCTCTATGCAAGATGAGTTAATTCCAAAGCTATTTTTATCATTAGGAGAAATTAACATGACGTCTTTTGAGTTTGGAGAATCCTCGGAAATAGCATATTTTTCTCACGTAGAACATATAAATTACGACGTACATAAATAAATAAAATAATTATTATTATTCTAGAAAATAGATACACCATTTATACGTCATTTACACTGAATGTGAAGAAAAGCGGTTTAAATATATTTACTCCGTCAGAGGAAATACAAAGACTTTTGTTAGACTCTTGTGAGGAAAATGTGTTGGAGTTTGGTGTGGAAGGAGGGCAAGTGTAAAGTTTCCTATTGTTCTCCTTGTATCAGCTTGATTAAAGTCATTAAAAAAGAAAACCGTATGGGAATTTCTATTCGGATTCATTACCACACACATACACACACACACATACGGCACAGCTCCACCATTACCGCTATATCATATAAACTCTTTTGGCACTCAGCTTTTGAGTCGACATAGGGTTGCGGTATGGTGGGAAAGTCTCAAAGGAGAGAAAATGCTAGGGCTAAAGATAAAAGTTATGACAGCTTAGAATAAATTGAGCTTCTTCATCACAATAGTCTTCTCAAGCTTTTTCTACTTTCATGTACAGAGTTTACCATAAGGGCAAATAGTATGAACCCACTTGACTTTTTGTCCATGCATAGAAATGGCACTCATTTTACTCAAGAGGGAAAAGTTCTCAAATTCCTTATAAATATCTCTACAAAGTATAAGGAACTAAATATATGTAGCATTTGAAAGATAATCCTTATAGCCTTATTAAAAAACATACCCTTCAACTTTAGTTTTTAATTTGACATTATGCAAATACAAGATTCGGCCGTATTCCCCTACAATATTATTATACTTTATCATTACCATTAGATTTATCTCTCCATTATAAAGTCCCCCTTCCAAATAATTCTCACACTCTAAATTGAAAAGGAGAAAAGTCCGTGGTAAATTTTCAGCTTTTTTCTAAAATGTAAAGTAAGGGCTAAAATATTAATAATAATCATATAATAATTTTGAATATGAAAAAGTCACTTTTTTAATTCCTCCTTGATGAGATCTTTTTTAGTAGACAGAGATACGGTGTATTTAAACAGGAGAGTAGGATTGATGCTCAGTTGTAATCTTTGGTGTGAATTGAAATTTTCTATACAAAAAGGGGAAAAAGTGTATTTCCCGTGAAAATTATTATTTCCATTGCTCATTGTTATTTGTTTTTTTTTCTGGTAGATAAATACTTTTTTATGATACTAAAATTCATGTAGCTGTGTATTGTGAGACTGGAAAGATTTTTGTGGGGGTAATGTTTTTTTTCTATGAATTCATTCATACATTTTCTACACTTGAATTATTAGAAAGAGAGGAATGTAGGAGTTTTTACTTTTGAAATCTCTCAATAAGCCTCCAATGCTTGGAGGTGTAGTAGCTTAGTTTGTCTCTCCATGTATATAAATAAGCCCTATGTGTATATTATGTGTCTATGATGGATATCAAGGGAGAAAGTAGGAAGAATTCCCCCCTCCTTTTTTCATTATTTTAAAGTGCATCCTCTCACTATTATCTCTTTTATTTCTAGCTATTCCAAGTAAGCAAGTATTCCCAAAGATTTCTATGTAAAATAGAAGTACAAGAATAATACAAAGGACAAAGATTAGGACAAGAGATTTACAAAGAGAGTTTTTTTCTCTTTTTTCCCTCCTTCCCTCATAGCCAGAGGTAAATAGCTATAGAGCAAGGGAGTAGGAGTGTGAAAACCTTGGAAGATTGTCAAGGCAACGGTTGTAATTCTAAAGGAGAATCTTTTTAGGTTTTATTTGAATTTTTTGTTTATATTTTGACTGCCCATGTCCATGCTGAAAGAATAATAAAATTTTTCAACCTTTTCTTCCTCTCAAATGGGCTCAATTGTTTGCATATATAGGGAGAGAAAGAGAGAGAGAGAGAGAGAGAAATACAATGGAGACGTAATATGAACATGAAGAAAAACTAAGACTTTAATCAACCATTTCTATTTATTATTATTTTTCTTGGTCTATTGTAAGAGGATCCGTGTCAAAGGCTGGGAATTTTCAAGAAAAAGTAGTTGCGGTAATTATTGTCAATGCAAAACCAAACAGGTTTACTTTTCATTGTTTACTTGAACTTATACAAACGTTTTGCCTTGGTTTTTTTCTACCTATTTACTCTTGGTGTAATATTTAAGTGAGAAATCAAGTGTCAATGTGAAACAAAGTTTTTTCGCATTATTAAATGCATCAAAGCCCTATGCCCTATATGGAAATCCAGGTCTAAAATAGGGTGAAGATAGAAATTTATTTACTTTGGCGGGGAATTCAAATGTTAAAATGTATTAAAATATTTTCAACGGTATTTTTTATTGTCACACTAAAGTTTTTCTGGACATTTCTACTAAAATCTTTATGGACATTTCTATAAAAATGTTTTGAAAATTTCTATAAAAATGTTTTGACAATTTCTATTAAAATGTTTTGAAAATGATTATTAAAATTTATTGAAAATTACTAATAAAATGTTTTTTGAAATTTTTACAAAAATTCTTTATTGATAGTAAGCTGTAGATATGTAGGAAAAGGGAAGTATTTACAGATGGTTGAAGGTGCCATAATGCAAATGATGATGAATACAAAGTGCACTTTTAATCTCACATTAATAAAAGGAAGGAAGGAAAATAATAATTATTGGATTATGAGCTCATTTTTCATCCTTAACCTTTACTTGTGGGGTCAGACTTGTATTTATACAGGAATAAATGATTGTGGAAAGCTGAGAGTACCACAAACTTTGTATGAGCCGTAGATAGGGATCAATAAATTAAAAAAAGATTCACACAAAAACAAACACACTTCTTATTTTTGTCTTCCTCTCGTATGTATATTTGATTAATGGAGGAAAAAAACTCTTGTAAAATATCTCTGCTATAGTAGAGATGACATGAAAGTGGGAAATATTTATCGAGCGGATCTTATTCACTCTAAACATGGCCTTGTTCCACTGTTATTCTCCTATCCCTCTATCCCTCCTCCTCCTACCTACATAGCACACACGAGAGAGTAAGTGTAAGTGTACACGAAACGGTTTTTTTATTTGATTAGTACCAAACTATTAGCAAGGTTTCAACATTACAGCCATAAATATATGTACAATATGCATGAATGGAGCAATTTACTTTTCTCAGGTCTGTCCGGACGTGCTGATAATTGTATCGAAAGTCCCACTATACCCTCCAATGTACTCTTCTACTCTCCCATCCTATCCATGTGGTTGAAGTTTACTTAGCAAAAACTATATAGATATTTCCCTTTAATGGGACAATGGGTTTGCAGACATATGGAAATCATACTTTACTCGTGAGAATTTTTACGTCTACAATGTCTGAAACTTAAAAGGGGGAGGGGGTGAAATAAATACATACAAATGCATACATGTTTTTTATGTATCTGACAGAATGTTATGTGGGCAATGGGAAAGTAATGCTTTTTTTCTCACACAATATATTCTATTCAACTAAATATGTACATACAAACAAAATATATAGTGAGTCTTGCAAAAGGTAATCAGAGATGTTTACTATAGGCTATTAAGGGAGTGAGTGAGTGAGAGAGAGAGAGAGAGAGAGAGAAAAAAAAATTCAGGGAAAGACATGCAGAGAGAAAAATTCTGGTCAACGGCTCCGTTTCCATGAGGAAAAAAAATCCCACGTTGGAAAACCATAGTGATTAGCTTTTATGACAGTTATAGCATATAAGAAGGAAGAAAGAACCCTGTGTCACCTTTTCTACTACACATCACATTATGTACAAAGCACACCTTGACATTGTCCCTGGATAATAATGAGCCCATGTAAATATTATGTGCTCTCCCTCATCCATCCATGCTAAAAACCCTGTAACTTATAACTCAGTCAAAATAAAGATAAGCTTGGAAAAAAAATATGCAAAAACTTTTTCAAAGCAATAAAATTATTACAAAAGTATTTGCCTGTTTGGTAATCAGAGAAAGAAAGAGAGAGAAAAAAAAACGTTAGTTCAATGTGACTTCCATGGAATGGAACAAGACGTCACATTTCTTGAGAGCAATAGAGGATTTTATGGCGCACGTGAATTACCATTTGATTGCTTTCCTATGTGGAGGAAGTTCTTACATTTGTCTCTATGCTTTATCATGGGGAGTACATATAATAAGAAAAACTTGAAAAAAAAAACATGTTGACATTAACCCTCTCCTCTGGAAATTCACATACTTATTTATGTGAAGTTAGTTCTATGTTACGTGTCCATAGGAAAATGAAAGGGAACTTGTGTGTAAAACAATAAAAACATTTTTGAAAAATTTCATTTTTTTTGCTCTTATAGCATAGGGAGCCAGGGAAAAGGAAATCTATAAAGAATTCTCATAAAAAATGTTTTTTCATTTTATTCCTTTTTTTCCCTTGATTACCAATTATTATTATTGCTAACCGCAGAAGAAAAGGTTTGAGAATGTGAGGAAGGTTTTTATTATATGCTCAAAATAAAAAATTCTCTTCCTACGTGCTCCTTCATTCCATCATAAATTCTATGATTAGCGGATTTTTCTTATTGTTCCTTATATTATTATTTATAGCCTAGGACTCATAAATGGAAATCTGAATGCACTGGATTTTCAGTAAGAAATATGAAGGGGGGGGAGAGGAAAATTAAATGGATTCATTCATAAGGAAATTTCCCCATGGTCGTTATGTCTAAGAAGGTGTGGAAATCCCGTCAATTATTATGAACAAACATGTCTTCCCTCATAGCTTTTAGTTTTGCTATAGCTAAAATCCATGTTTACAAATTTCTATACTGTAGGACACGTGTAGTAAATACGTGGAGGAATTTGATGGAAGACTCAACTTTTAAGCTGACATTTATAATGAATGTCAAAATATAAATAGAAATTAACTCATGAATGAGTGACTTTATTTACCCTGAGCAGAGCCCTCTCCTCTCCCTTTCGTCCCCCAATCACTTTTCCTTAATCTCACGGAGTTAGTTTTTGTCCACATTTTCTTCTTATCTTGCTCAAAACTTGCATCATATTTTAGCACTCTCTGAGCAAACTTGAGTGCAATAAAATCTACGTGTACAATACATATGACACGTACAGAGATACAGAGAATAAATTCACAGTTGCCATATGGACGCCTTCTTTTCCTTCTTTCTAACGCAATATAGTTATAAAACTTGAATGCATTTTTTAAAAAGGGAAATACATAACAAGGTAAAAATCCCCACCTTTTTGTATATGATTTACTTGTAATGCTACAATACGCCTTTTTTCCTCTACCTGTCACCAATAGTATAAAGTACTATGTGTATTCTGCCATTAAAACTTAATTAACCTTCAATTGTGGGATGGTAAATACTTGAAGCTGAAAATAGTATCCACCTTCCACACTGTAATAATAATTATTATTGACGATCCAAAATGAAGGCTAAACTAAATTTTAAATTATTTTCTAAAAAATTAACTTAATTCAGTAGATTTGTAGTGTTAAAAATAGGAAGAAAATTTGTGAGAAAATGGCCAGCAACGCATATCCCATCGAGTGTGCCGTATTTCATGTAGTAAGAAACCCCTTTGAGTTGCATGTTGTCGGCTAAAGTGCAAAAAGGGACAATAATTTGTTTTTCCCATAGCGTTGCGAAAATTATAACCCCTTTTGCACTTTCTGCCGACGATTTGTACATTTTTGTTTTGCATGTGTACAAGCTTGTACGTAGTAAAAGTATTAGATATGCATGTGGTGATGTGGTCACATGTCACATGACTTCTCACGACTCAACTTGATGACAAATTTTTTTTCCTAAAGTTTCCATGATAAAAAAAATAAATAAGTTGAGCAAAAGAATTCAAGAAGACTACGAAGCATGGGGAAGAGAAGGTCTAGGAAATTTTAGTAGGTATAGAGTGTGTTGAGTCTGAGAAAAAATTTTACGAGCGTTAAAAACTTAAAAAGTAATCAAAACTTTAATTTCTACTCACTCGGATATCTACATGTACATGTAAGTATCTGTTCTCCATATAAATTGACGGCTTTTTCCAGATAGGAAAAAAAGAGAAAAATCAATAAAGCTTGGAACCTGCGGAAGGTTTCCTGTAATTTACAATTTTACAGCTCCATGCTTTTTCCTACGTTCTTCCCTCCTCTCCTACACGACAACGGACGGACTGTGAGTGGAAAATGTAATGCATTAAAAAAATCTAGGGAAGCATAATATGGACGTTTTTCCAGTTTTTCCTCATATACTAAATGTGCTTTTGCTCTTACTCCAACAATTTTTCCATTTAATTTTTCGCATCCCACAAACTCATTTAACAAGAGTTGGAATGGAATGAGAAAATTTGTCAAATCTACCAATCTATCCTGGCTTATAGTCTTGTTATGTTAGAGGAGGGATAGGATTGCAACTATTGCTATTAGCAATATACGTACATGTACATATGTGTAGAATAATCAAGTGTAATAAAAGTTTTTACACCTTTTTTGTACCCCTACTTAAATAAAAACCCTCCTGGAACAAAGCTGTACAAGTAAATTAGCAATAATAAGCGGAAGGTACAGATTGATATGTGTGGAGTTGTTGGAAAATGTCTCACATATTTTTTTCCCCTCCCATCGGCACCCTTTTAACATATCCACATTATGTAAATGAAAATGCGTAATTGTTGTGTAATAAAAAAATAGATAAAAATCCTTTTAATCCTCACCAGTCCATGGAATTTGCATAATACTTTATCTTGTAAAAATAACAATAATTATTTTTATTGTAAAAAGGTACTTAGCTTGTACTTGACATTAAATAATTGTATTGATGATGATGATGATGGAAAAATGGAGGAACCAAATATTAGCGTATTTAGATTTTGAATAGAGGAAAAATTTATTTGAGCGGAAATTATGCTAATAATAATTATTGTAAGTGAGGGAAACGAAAAGGGAATTTCTCACAATAATAGTGAAACTATGCAAACACATAAGGGAGTCGTTTGAGTTCACCAAGGAGCAAATTTACATATAAAATTAAAATGTACATTTTAATTCCAGCTCTCTGAGTCTCTACTATTCCATGCATATATTTCCCGACAATTTTTCCTCTCTCTCTCTCTCTCTCTCTTACTACTACTCTAGGGATTTTTATGAACACTTGAAATAGCCACTAAATAATGCCGCCTTTCATAGAACTTCACTCCCCATGCAATGTGGATATGAAAGGGTTGAGTTGTTGAGTCTCCTATATCCTACGTATACACAAACACCCAATGAAATCCTCTTTTTGAAGTCGTAGACCATAACGAAAATGGAAATTCCATTATTTCTGAGCCTTTTTTTTTGTGGGTGGTGTCAATTTTCCTAAAGAAGCCTCAATCCAATATTATTATTTATGAGCCGGAGCTTACAATTATTCTTTTGATGTAGTCATAACAATGATAAAAAAAATCCCCTCCTCCATTGACAATTGGAGCAGGTCATTTCATTTATTTTTAATATCTTATACTCACAATAATAATAAAATTATTATTATTACTATTAATATTATTACTTATGAGAAGTCAAAAATAAGAAAGAGGTAGAGGATTTTTCTGAGGAAATTCCAGGATGAAATCAATCCCATATAATGTAACAATAAAGTTATAGTAATAAAAATACTCATCTATGAATTCCTTAGAAATGCCAAAGCTAATTTAGTCATTACCTATATTTTTATGTGCACCACAATATAAGGAGCATCATTCCGTCGGAAGCGCTTTGTTCCCCATTTCCTTATACATACTCATACAAAGCCATCCTATATAGCCAAAGGTAAAAGCCAAAGGTTTTTGACATACTTGAGAAATTATGTGTACTTGACCTTTATCGTAATGATATGGTACTTGAAAAAAAAACTCCTTCAGCCTTCCGTTCTAATGTTAGGACGATAGGACGACATAGAAAAATTATTATGGCTCTTTTTAAAGCTACAAATGAAATCCCTTACTCCTTTTATTACAAACCAATGTTCCTTCACTTGTTCCTTAATTTTTTTTTTATGGGGGAGCTAAAAATGCAGACCCTGAAAAAAAAGTTTGCATTTATTTCTAAAGTCCATGAAGCTCCGTCCACTTGTAGTTTCTATATAGATGCGTGAGTCTAGCCTTATGAGAAATTGTATCCCGTGAGAAAGTATAATCTGTGTAGGAAATGTTTTGTGGGTTCATTGGTTTTTGACAAATTACAAACATACTTTGGACTTTATAGTAGTAGACTGGGAAAAAAATTATTGCTTCTTCTTACCGCACTTTTTTTTTCTTCTTTCCAAAAGTCTCCCCATAAAATGAATTTCTCTTTTATGTAATAGGGAGAGAGAAAAAACTTGTGTGATAATTGCTTGTAACCCTTAGACAAGAGCGTTTAGGTAGGGTAGGGAATTATATGTATAATTATTATAGGGGTGAGCCTATCTGTAAATGTGTGTGTGTGTGTGTGTGTGTGTGGCTTTAAAGGAAAAGTGCAAGTTGCATAATAAATAATCTTTTGACCCTTCATAGCCCATCAAGTAGGAGAGATAATGACTGAGGTGAGCCACACTCACACCGACATTCTTCTCAAAGGCACTCCTACCTATTTACACACATACAAACTAACACTGTACACGTAGAAAAAGGGACCATATAGTGACTCCTGCATTTATGGAAGTTTAAAAAAGGGGATTTATCCCTTGCTTCATCCTCCTATATGCTGCACTTATTCGCTATATCCTCATGTGATCCTCATCGGGAGTGAAAGCTGTGGCTGTTATGCTTAGCCATTGAATTGGTATTGTGTTATTAGTCTCTCTCTCTCTCTCTCTCCCGTTATTTAGCACAAACATACAAGGTTCGGACATTATGAGCGTAATAGTAATTACAAACGTATTAAATAAATGGACTCATCTTGAATTCAACGAGGATTGCGTGACGATATCGTAGTCTCATTACTAACTCAAGTCTCTCTGTTGACTTAATACTCATATAATTAGCTTGTCAACAAAGAATGCTCTTTCCATTTCAGAGTCACATTTTACACACTAAAATGCATCACATATTTATATGCTATAGTTTCTATATATTGTGGAGTGTCTTTAAAATTTTGTCTACACATAGAAGGACCTTCCTATAAGGATTCAGTAGCATATTATTGTCATAAGAATTTCACAGTTGGAATTTGAATGAGCTCCAAAACCACTCACACTCTCTGTGGAATTTGTGTGTAAGGGCTTTTGTTACACATGTCATCCCGTTCTTTTGAGTCAATGATTGAGTTTTGAGAAATTAACATTTCTCAAAGCTTGATTAGCCATGTTTGTAGAAAAATATGTTGTAGTGGGGTGGTTGTATATGTATAAAAGGATATGAGCAGGAGTGTGTTTAATTGACAATTCCTAACCCTTCGTGTACGTTGACAGGAGCTTTTACAGATTGTTTTTTGTCTCAGTGATTAGTTTCAGTTTCCCTTCAATAATCCCTCCCTTTTGCTTTGAACAACAAGAAGAAACTTTATTCTTGTAGTATACAAGTGAATGTAAAAAATCTAAGGATAATTATTACTCCCCCTCTCTTATAATTTAAACTGAAGCTTACTCTTAATGCGAAAATGTTGCAAAATCTTGCTATTCATGATTTTTTACGCATGCAAGAATTTCAAAGAATTTTTTTTTCTCTCTCTCTCTCTTCTTGTTATACTTTATGTACAGCGTGTCTTTTGTCATTTAGTCTTTCTTGAGTAATTTTTACTCATTATGAGAAAAACCTTGTGCTATGGAATAGAGAGAGAGAGAGGAAAAAAATTGAAACAAATATTATATAGTGAGGAATGATTAACTTTGTTGTATGAATATATTACGGATTTTTGTAATTAAGATTTTCCCCCTTCCAAAAATCCCCTTACTTTTTTACATCATATTATTACAAGGTATGACAAGGGTCAAAACTTGGTAAGAGAATGAAAAAATATAAGTTGAAAATTTTCAAAGAATATTTCAAGTTGACTAAATAAAAATTTGCTTTTATTGGGTAAGTGTGTTATGTTGAGTTAAAATGGCTCATCCTCTCTTCTTCCCTCCCCTACAAAAAGAAGTGCACTTTTTTCCTTCACTTTTTGAAGGCTTTTAGTACTATATAAAAAGTTGGGACAAATAACTATTATAAAATCATCAATCATGTGTAAAAACATGTTGAACTAAATGAATGACAAGAGTTTCCATGTAACATTTTCATACTACATGGTGACTAGGAGATGTGCTTGAGAATAAAATCTATGAAGTCAAACGGGATATTTTGCTAAAAAATTCTTTATCTCTCCTACATAACATCATCCTTTAAACAATTCAACAACAATCCTTTTGTTTTATATTGAGAAAAGTTGAGGATTTGTTTTAAGAAAAAAGAAGGAGCATGTGTAAATGGTAAAAAAATGTGTTTTGTTTTTATTCCAAGAATAGGAAAAAGCTTCATTATCTTCTTACGTAGAGGAAAAATGGTACTTTGTAAGTGTCAGACTTTTGTGAAAGATTGAAGCAAAAGAAATACAGGGTTGTTCTAAAGCTCCTGTGTGTGGACGAAGAAGAAGAAAAAAAGTGGAAATAGAGGGGGGAAAGTGAAAGTGATCCTTTTATGAAGTATTTGTGTGGTTGATTGTAAGACCGCACGATTGCGCTATTTATTATTCCTATCATCCCGAACAATCACAATAATACATCCTTTGTCGTGTGCCGTACTTTTATCCCTTGGAATTTGTTCAGTGAATAAAATAGTACTTTTGTAGGGAAATGTACTATAACATTATACTTAAAATCGTATAGATATATAAAATAGTGAAGAGGAAGTGAAATTATTATTCCCCTTTGCCGTAAAGTTAGTGGGAGAGACAGACAAGGCACACGTGCTTTTGAGTTCCATCCTTTATACACTATTTATTAGAATGCGAATGGCAAAAATCCCCTGAGGTATTAAACAATACAAATTCTCTTGTTCTTCAGAGCTACCAACAATAATTGAGAGCGAGAGAGAGAGAGAGAGATGAAGCAATAGAAAAATGATATAGTAAAATGTTATTATTTGTACAGTATATAATTGTATAGGAAATACATGTACTTATTTTACAAAGACAAGGAATGATTTCTAAAAAAAATTATTACAACATGATTTCCAATTTTTTGGATTTTTTAATAATAATTCCAACCTCCATTCAACATCCATACAATTGACCTTCTGATCTGACTCTGGGGAAAAAACAACTTTTGCCCTGGATCCATTTAACGTGACTTGTCCTCAGCTTTTTGTCAGCTTAACTACATAAACTACACCCTTATATTAGGGAAAGAATTAATTCTCAGGGTGTATCACATTGCGGAGGTAATGCTTCAATTGACACGTCACGTTCGATCCTTAAAAGCTCTTCTTTCTAAGTACACCTACACTTTCCTGGGCTTTGTTATTTTTTTTCTTCGTCTCCTTCTTATTTTCATTCGGAAGAAAAAAGGCGGAGGAAGGGACAGAAAAAAAACAGAGAGAGAGAGATTGGTGAGTGTTGGAAAAATGAACGTATGGGAAATCATATAGGACTATTGTACTATAAAAAAATATGTTGTGAAACTTTATATGCAAAAGTTACAAAGGTGCATCATTATCAACACGACTCTCGTCTGCATTTCACTTGTTCATTTTGGAAATAGTAAATAGAATTTTAGTGTAATCTTATGACTATAATATACTTTGTTCATGTGCACTGTGTTTACTTGATGTATTCTATTCTGTATTGCTCTACTTTACATGAGCTTGTAGTACATGATATTGGAGGTAGGTGTTTTTTTCTTTCTTTCTGACGTCCGGGTACATAAAGGATTTGTCTCTCTTTTCCTCTGCTACTATATTTCACTCGGCAGTATATAAGTACTTGTGTTTGTAGGATTGCTGGGCTATAGATAATAAACATCCTCCGTTTGTTATTTGATGAATAGCCATTGCATTGGTTATTTTACAAAACGTAATGTCTGACAATGAGAGATTCAGAGCAGTTTCCATTAAAAGATACTTGAGGGATTGTATATGAGAAATTTATGTGTGTATTCTCTTATACTTATATATAGTTGGTGTATAGGCTTGTACTATATGGAAAGAATGTCTGTGAGAGAAGATGTACATGTGAATAAATCTCATGCATAAACAATAATTAATTATTCGTGCTTTTTAAACCATGTACTTACTACCCTTGCCTTGGTAATCTACACAATTATATGTATGTGCAGTAGTTTATGCTTGACGAAGAGGGAAAGAAATGATTTCTAACTTGATAATCAGAATGGTTGTGTACTTAAATCCATCGTCGCTTCAAAGAATATCATTAATTTCCAACTCCTCTCATATCGTAGGGCTCAGTTGTGGACCAAATTACCACATATATTGCTGCATGTACATGCTGTGTAAATAGATATGTACCTATAATGAGATCTTGTATACCATAATAATAATGCTCTACGTGTATTATTATACTGGAGTACACTCAATATTGGATTTGTATGTGTTGAGGTGAAGAAAAAGGTAAGAAAAGGGAGGTTCTTTCGTAGGGAATTCCAATTGAAGTAAATGGTTCCAATTTATTTTTAGTGAGAAAACATGGGAAAATATCATTGGGCTGGTTTTGCCTTGACTCTGATTAATAATTCATATCAACTTGAATTCACTTTTGGAGAAACATTAATGTACTGGAGAAAAAAACATACATTATTAATCAGTTGTGGCTATTGATTAACTTTCTCAATTCCTGGTTTTTTCTCTCTCTCCACTGATGCAATATGGGAGAAGCCAGGTTGGTTTCTATAGAGTACAGTAGTATGTAGTAGGCCATTGGAGGAATCAATATATAAGGGAGGTTAATGGTAGGACTGACTATCAATTTGACTAGTCCTTCCAGTCGGAATGAATTCTCTGAAAGGAATAGATTTTCCATGATCCTTCTTCTGTCTGTTTAAAAAAAATAATTAATTCCTAAACCCATGGAGCAAAATATATACAGAGGTAGTAATTTTCTTTCCCTTAATGTTTCCTTTCTATGTAAGAGTTGGAATATGAAATAGAGTGTGTGAGAGTTGTCTGGGAAATTGGAATTTTTTTCCAGCATTATTTTTAGCATTCTCAATAATATAGGAATTTTCTTTGAATGGAGAGCTACCTAATTTTAGTTTTTCAAAGCAAGGTTAATTTTCCATATTTCTATATAGAGGTCATATACTAAAATTTTGTTGGGAAGAATAATAATAATTATTATTATTTGAGGTGGCAGGAAAGCGTGATGAGATAGAGGGAGGCTTGCGCTATTCATGATGAGAAAAAGTAATGAAAAATATGTGAGGAAGTGTCCTTAAAAATGTAAAATTACAATGTAAGTTAGAATGTTGTGTAGATTTGACGGCACGTCATTTTTGACATGTGTCAAACCCACCCAAGAAGAAACCATGCGAGTGTTGTCCGCGAGCTGTAAAACTATATAACCACGTCAACTTGTAGCCTCATCTCTGGCAAAGTACGAGCTTCTATACAGAGTGCATATCTTTTTATATGTGTAGAACGATGCGGAGACATGGGTTCTGGCTTTGATTTCAGATAAGGCGGAAATCTTTGTCTATTGTCATACTGTCAATTAGTATTAGCAAAGTATAACAACATTGAAGAGTTACTCGGATATATTACGTGTAGTATATTTCATTACTCGCTCGTGTCGAATGGTTGAATGTTATTCTGGTTGTTCCCTATAGTTTTGTTATGTGTGTTCTATTCTATCCTCCGTCCACATAGTATCATAATAATTATTGTAGTAGACAAACTGATCTTATCGTATGCACTTTGCCTTTTACTTGAGTATTAATTATTTGCAAGGCTACCTTCAATTTTCAGTCAAGTCATTATTTTAACTTCGTGTGCTAGTAACTAATGCTGCTAATAGTATTGAATATTTTCTGAGGTTTCTCTATGCCTTGAGCATACATATTATTATTACATAAATTAGTATAGAGAGAAGCTAAACCCTATGGTGAGTTACATATGTGAAGGAATACGTAACCGCAAATACATGGTATTTTTTCTTTCCTTACCATGGTAATTATGTGTAAACATGTTCCCTGTGGATAGAGGTAACTCTAGGGAAAAAATCCATCTAATAAGTACATACGTATAGAAAGGGAAGGGAGTAAAAAAAATCCTTTGCTTCCATAGCCCACTGATTGTATTAAATCAATTAAGGAATTCCTTTGCTAACAAAAGCTTTCTGAGCTTCTCCAATAGTGCAAATAATAAATACACATGAGCACACACAAAGTACAACTCATCTCTTCCTCTCTATCTCTGTCATCCACGGAAGTCTATTAGAGGAAATCCCTACTACGTACTACTATATACTAGAATGTATTTAATAGGATGTTCTTCCATTATATATATACCATCCTCTGATCTTGAACAGCATTGAGAATATTGGGGTGGTCGGAATGTCCACAACAATCAAACGTATATAGACATGGAAGATATTCTATGTACACAGTAGTGCGGAGTGGATGGTGGATTTTGACCGAGAAAACTCAGATTAAATTGCTTGAGGTGTTCCTCCTTGGAAACCGCAAATATTAGGGAGGAGGTTATTATATAAGTCCATTATATAACCTTCACCCTTGATAAAATATATAGTAACCATTTGACAATAATTGCTAAAAACTAATAACAATTTTCAATTCCCCACATTTCCCATCTCTCTCTCTCTCTGATTGCTCACATTCAATATTTGAAATACCTTGAGCAAAAATTCCTCTGGATTTTTTCTCTCTTTTCTTTAATATGCGCCTTATTCGTCATGTATTTTTCCTCATCTTTGACCTGTCTCTCAATTTTGTACAATTACTAATAGGGATTGGGTTAGTAGAGTTTTTTTTTCAAAAAGGAAGAAAAAAAAATTTGAGAGGAAGGGACGACCAAATTTGTCATTTATGATTAAGGTAAATTCATATTTTACGTGTTGAAAACTATGGGCTCCTCGACCTTGATAAAATCACCAATGATCATCTCTTCTTTGGGTAGGGAAAATAATGTTGGAGGGGCTGTAAATAATTTTCAGAAAAGGTAAAAATCCAAATGAATTATCCTCAAAGTTAAAGAGAGAGAGAGAGATAGTGATGAGAAAAATTAAAATACTGTTGGAGAGAGGAATTAGCATGCAAATTAGTATTTGAGAACTGCTAATCTCAAACTTGATTAAATGGGACCGTGGGAGTGGGAATTTATAGCTCTATTTTTTTCTCTCTTTTAGTGCTTAAAAATAATATACGATGAGAGTTATTCGCAAGTTGGATTTTGAGTCTCGAGTACATGGATACGTCCATGCTCATAGAAGAAGAAGGAGATATGAAAAAAAACATGGTGCAATGTTTACTCTTTTATCTTATACATGCTTTTTATTACACACGTAGATTTATATATATCGCCCACGGAGTGTAGCCAACTACTCATTTAATGATTATACGCTACCATACACTTATGCACACTCAAAGCCCTTGGTCTCACCCAATGCATATGCATCTCAAACATTTTTATGCACTTCTCTCACAAGTCGCCGTTCTTGTTGGATGATAACAATGCAATGCATTCACATCATATGATATAGGAAGAAATCAAAGGAGCAAGCCATAGAGACGCCGATGCAGTAATCAAGTCATATACACAATACGAAAAGATAAACGAATGTTAATTATCCTCCATGTACATTGTGCTCATGACGTTGAGTAGAATGTCACTTACAAAAGCAGAGATCTCTTATTACTTACCGCAACTCCTCATCTGCCCATTCCTCTGCTTACTTTTTGTCATATAATTACGAGCGGACCATAAGTAATGAATTATTTCTCATTACGAACGTCAGCTCCCGTGCATAACTTGCATCTTCAAGGATTTAATTTCTATGCTTTCATTTTTTTTCTCTCTCTCTCTCTCTCTATCTCTGTCGCAGATATTACAACTCTTTACTATAAACACCAGCACTTTTTTTTATCTCCAAATTCCAAAGACCAGAAAAAAACAATGTCAAGCTTTTAGAGTCGCTTTTTGTTCCTTTAAGCATTATCTCATTCACTCACATAAAGGATTTCTATCTTTATAATCATGACTTATTCACATTCCACTATCTTTTGATATGACTATGTGAACCACCACAATACAATGGTTTTTGACACCAAACAAATCTCAGGCATAAAAGCTACTCGGAGAGAGAGAGAGAGAGAGAAAAAGCAAACGGAGTTCAAAACAACAAAACTGTCCACTAATTAGCCCATACCTAGAGCCTTTTACAATTTAATGAGACAGAAGGAATAGAAATATTTATATGTTTTAGAAATATCAGGTAAAAATATCTAATCGTAGAAGGCATTAAACGGAGGTCCGGTAGCAGGAGGAGAGAGAGAGAGAGAGAGAGAGAAAAAAGGGAAGACGGATGAAGGAGGAAATGTAGTTGAGGAACTAACAAAGTCAGTTTGCCCTGTCCGATAGCTTTTGTCCTATGTGTGTGTTTGTTTATGTGTATAAGAAGCTAAGAACTATTGTTGTTTGTACTTTAGCCGCAGTATTAATATCATATACTGTATTAATAAGGGAGGTTATATAGGAAGAAAAAGCTTGTAAAATACACAGTAGGCAGGTTACATCCGTAGATGAGATCCGTGATAAAGTAGATGAGTTCACTCACTGCAGACGGACGTTCTTGCTTGGGGATGATGATGGTGATGGTGAGAAAAAATCTGTAACGATAAAATAGTAGTAGTAGTAGTAGCTGCTGCTGCTGCACTACAGTTTAATTCCCCTTCGAAATGCAATGCCTTTTGCATACATTGGTTTCGTGAGTGATAGCTTGTAACAAGCTCCACTGCTTCCTATCCCAGAACTCTACTCTCTCTCTCTCTCACACACACTTGATTCTCTCAGCTTTTTGTTTCTCTCTCTCTCTCTCTCTCTCTCTCTCTCTCTCATTCTTGACTGTTGTTGGTTTGGTTAGTCTGAAAAGGAGGATTTGCATTTTGTAGAACAAGTAAATTTTATCTCCATATACTTAGCCTTTACAAATGTAAATAAATATACAGAGTTGATAATAGGGAATATTACATGGGTCTGGGGTGTCGTCTCGTCAAATGTAAATATGCTTCTTAGTGTCACTTGCAGGAGGAAGGAACATGTCCAAACTCCTTTCCATTCCATTGATACTTGTATAGTTTTGTTGTATTGACAAAGACTAGGTTTTCATAAAGAAGTGGTATGGTGTTGTGTGTGTACAGCCTGCCTTGGAAATCGTTGAGTTTGGTAAAGAGTGGATGAAAAGTGCATTGGAGAGATTGTTCTCCCTCACAGTACATTAAATTGTATTGTCTGCCATTGTCTCTCGGGGCTTGTTAGTCTATTGTTGGGAATACTAGTGAGAGAGAAGAATTTTTCTATGAGAAAACTCAATACAGAGTCAAGGGGAAGTTGATGTCTTGGTGTTGTCTGTGTGTGTGTGTGTACTTGTTGATGTAGTGGTGGTGGTAGTAGTAAGTTATGTGGAGGAGAGAATACATATGTAGCGATGGTAGTAGTAAGTTATGTGGAGGAGAGAATACATATGTAGCGATGGTAGTAGTAAGTTTCAAGGAGGAATATGAAAATGTGCAGTTCCTCTACTTCACATTTATGCATCATTATTATTACCATTGGGAGAGGAGGCTGGTGGTGTAAAAAAAAAAGTACGAATTTTTATTCCATAGCTACTTGTAGTAGTACAGATAGTAGAGGTTGTGCTTGTAAAGTATATAGGAAAAAACTATGAGCTAAACGTTGAGAGATAGTGGAAGAGAGTCGAGTGTGGTGGAGTCAAGTCATTCCTTATCTAGCATTATTCCTACCTTCGTTGATCTTGGTCACTTCATCTCCCCTGCCTCTCATAGTGCAGTTCTCATGTGCTCCACTCGTTAAAGTTTACATTGAAACGTTAAATGTGCATTTAGACCTGTCTTTTATTTTTTCTTCTCTCTCTCTCTCTTCTATATATATATGTGAAGAAAAAGAAGAAGGTCAGGTACAAGATACATTGAGCTGAAATTTATCCAAATTTTCTATAAAGCTTGAGTATAGAAAAAGAAACTGGATTAAATTGTCAACGGAGATTTTTGTTTTGGAATTGGTGCCCATGATTTTTTTTTTGAGTACAGTCGTGAATATTAAATATGTTGAGTGAGTAAATTATCGGAATGTAATCAATCTAAATTATTGTGAGCTCTATTATTGGTGGAGAGAAGTGGTAAAAAAAAGTTATCACTCTCAGAGACTCACAACTTTTTTGGCATCACCTAGAATTTTTTGACCTCAGCCCAAATTGTGATCACGCCTCTCTTGTCAATTGGAGTGGTGTGTGTGTGTGTATTTTTTCCAAAGGACCATGTATTATTACAGCCATCAATATAATAATATGAGAGGGCTCGAACTACAACAAGTTTCTCAACTTATGATACAATACCAGAGTGTATTTCAACCCATCACCTAAATCACTGGCTTTCCACTCAGTATTGAGCTACCACTGCTCCCGCCACACAACACCGTATATTTACTACTATATAGCGAACTCTGCAGGAGAAGAGTCAAATATACACATTACACTTATTTCGTGTGCTTCTATCTCTCCTCTCTCATGTAAATAGGGTCGACAGTGATCAAACAGAAAACACTTGAAAATATCAATTATTATTGACAGTGAAGTATAACACTACTTGAGTTGAGTCATGAAACAAATATTAAAGTGAGCCTTTCCTTCAGATACGATTGTTCCAAATAATTACTCTCTTTCTCTCTCCCTCACTCACTCCCTGTTTAAGGTTTATTTTTTTCTTCAAAATTATATTATTACATTGAAACTCTTCTCTTGTGCTCTCATTCGTGCTCCCAAACTAATTTCAAATTGACAATTCAATGCCCCCAATGGTCTCTCTGGATCCAATGTATGAAGTCCTTACTGAGCGAGTTTTATTATCCTTTTTTGTTTCTTACTATAACTTGAATCAAAAACGTTCCGCTATAGAAATCAAATTTCTTAATGGAAAAGAATAAGTCCAAGAAACAATATAATACTAATTCTGGGTTACACACATATCCAGGCTGCTTGGGCAACAAACCATTTGATATGGAGGAAAAGGGATTTGAATGAAAACAATAAAATAATTGAGGAGTCGTGGACATACTTGTGATATAATGCGGATGCAGATTTTTATGTGGACAATCAAATAATGTCAAACAAGTCTGTTCTGTTCTGAGGAATGAGAGAGAAAAATTTCGCAATTGAATAAGAATAATTTGCTGTTTTCAAATAATACTCTTATATGTCAGTTTTCGTCTGTATTGTTGTGGTTTCCAGTGGACTTTGCTTTCTGTACGTTCAAACACTACCCACAGGTTTATACAGTGTTTTATTGTGATTGGAGCGGGCTGTGAGAAAATGTCATCTAGGTGCAAAATATAGCTCAAGTGAATATATAACTGTATAGAGGAGTAAAGTATATAGGGAGGGTATAGACTTGTCAAAGAAGTAAAAGAGATAGTGAGTCTTATGAAGGATATGACGGGGAGAAAATATAAAAAAAATCTCCATTCCGTTGTTCACCAGCAGCAGTAAAAATTAACTTGTAATGAGTAATAAAATTTTCTGCCTCATATCCAAGAAAATTTGAGTACTCTCATGGTCGATGGGAGCAAGAGACTCAGTCAGTTAGTGGTAATAATACACAGGAGGATAGTAGTGCAGTTTCATCGTGGAGAGACAGACACACGTTATAGTAGAGCCATAGTAGAGTGTAACATAACAAACTGGCACAATCACTTTTCACTCTTTTGTTCTTACGATTGCCAACCTTCAACTGACTTTGCATTTTGACTCAACGTTTGGCACATTTGTTACATTTCCAAATCCCCGCGACCTTTGCCATTGTAAAAACCTTACCTTTATACAGAGGGTAGAAATTAAATAAAAATCTCTCCCCTGTCTCAAACTCTATACACTCTCATGAGAAATATTGCCTTGACGGACGTGTACATGTGTTTGTGTGTGTATAAACACATGCCTGGAACATTCACCTCAAATAAAATATCAATGGGATCGTGAATGGCGTTCGTACACATACATGAGACTGTAAGAAAAAGGTCCAATTATTAAAGTGCAGTCCTCACAAAATCAATGGTTTTGAAGATTCCAAGAAGAAATTTCTCTGGCATTTATAATATTGCATTGAGAGATTCCCTCTCACAAAAAGTTGCTGCTATATCCTTCTTAGAAAGGAAAAAAAAATTTGTATACTGAATAAATTTCATTTGGAGAAATTCCATGTGTGGTAATAATATAGTAGATGGGAAGGAAAGAAGTGAGATTTACATAGAGTTTTGTGGGAGAGATGATGAAAAATGAAAGCTACCCGTTTTTACGGAACTTTTGTAAACAAAGATATTTTTGTGAGCAAGTTTGTCTCAAGTATAAACTTTTGAGCCTACAGCTTCAGTAGTGACAGTGCATGTGTGTGTGTGTCTTTGTGCCTATGTATATAATTGCTACAAAAAAAAGTAGGAGAAGAAGAAAAGACAAGTGAAATTCCAATATGAACGCTATTTTGGAAAATCTATTCAAAGGGGAGCAAATCGTATTGAATGGGATGGGGAGTATGACTCCAATTTCGGAGGAGCCAGGAGCTCCAGGCTCCATGGAATCCTTGTATGGGACATTACGTCAGAGTAAATTAAAAAAATACAGTCATTCCAGCTTTAGTGGTAGTCATCAGAGTCAGGATGAGGGTCCAATGCTCACATTACGACGAAATAGTACAACGGATGTTGTGGCGGATCCGGAACCACTTATGGGTCATTTTGAAAGAAGTGGGAGTACCAAGTCTTACATTAAGAATCGAGGTCCATTGTCACGTCTTTGGCACATGCGACGACGCTCTTTCAGTCAATTTGAGCTTAGCTCTGTGGGCTTAACACATGGCAGTGGTACAATTGGGGGCTCAAATGGACATTTGAATCTTTTGGATTTTAATGAGTGTGATACACCTGGAGTCTTCAATCCACTTGGAGATGATTTTTGGCTCTCCGAGTCAGAGATGAAACAAGTAAAGAAAAAAGTATTTTTTTTATTTATTTTTTTAATATTTTTTTTTATTAGTTTCATCACTTTCAATTGTTACCAAATTCCTAAGCATGTAAGTCGTCTGCTTGGGTTGGAGTCAAAACCCTCGTAAAAATTAAAGTATCCATATATTTCATAACTATTGACATGCCGAAATCTCTGAGTGTATATTGTAGTCACTCACTCCAGAAAAATTATCTTCAAGTTGAATGTACCATTTAGGTTGAATGTGTGTATAGTATGTATGTATATTGTAGTGAAGCTGTGAAAAAGGACCCAGGAACTTTGAGGATAGAGTTTTAAATGATATTTTATGGGAGAGCCGTAGGGCCCAGCATAAATAATTTCTCTCTTGATACTTAATTCTCTCTAGCTCATTCGACGTTATTCTATATAGACATTAACATAGTCCAAGTAATTTTTCCTCACTTTTTAAAGCCCTCCTTTGAAGCTCATCATCATGGTTTTTTGTATATAATTTGAGATAAAATATAATTTAATATTTTCTAAGTTTTGTCATCCTTCGCTCTCTCATGGAAAGAATATAAGTTTTTGGAGGGTGAGAAATGTGCGGAAGTTGAGTTTTAGGGAGGATAAATATGTGGAGGGACGGATTTTTAACATGCTCAAAATATATTCTCAAGGTAATTAAAATAAGTCATTGTGAGAGTATTACGGAGGAAAATTTGCACTTTGCCTTAATTAAGCAGTGAAGAGGAATGTCCGGAACGTGATGGAATGCGGGTGGGGCTAGAGAACGTCAATACATATCCCGTACGACTCATCCAATATCTCATATGTGTACTTGAATATTACATATACATTTGGACCTGTGAGTCTGTGACTATGAGTCAAACCGTGTGTGTGTACGTTTCTTCCATTATTACCATATTACTGCGGAAATTCCATGAAGGTCTTCCCTATTAATTTTTACATATTTTCTACATAATATATATTTTTGTGTCTGAATCCCTAAATCATTATTGCTCGTTCATTGCAATTCTCTCTGTAGGTGTATATACAATGTATGGAAAATAAAGGAGTAGCTCACATGAGAGAATCCCGATTTATGGATAATGACATTTATGAGGCCAACGGGAGTCGTGGATATTCAATTAGAGTTTTTCCACTTAATTTTTTTTTTGACATAACCACATGAACGTATGAGTGGAAATTACATGGAGGAAAGTCACATTTCATATTAAACAATTAAATTAGCACATACAATTTTAAAAGTTAATTACTACGTGGAACTGCGTCTAGAATTCTAAATAGATTTCTAGGCTACATATGTAACGTATTTTTCTATGTATGTACGACACTGTTATTAGACACTGTGACTAAAATATTTTTTACTCGGATCAAATTACGGGGCAAATAACTGTATAGCATATGTACACATAAAGTCATGAGATTGTTCGCTACTATATAGCCGCAAAGTCAGAAGCGGAATGTTAATTTACGGCTGTAATTACTCGTTTTTATTGGTAATTAATTGTTAAAAGGGAACCTTGGCGCTCATAGAAACTCACGAACAAATATAAAATAGTCGTAGTCAACCTCACTCATCATAGTATAGTATGGGTTTGTAGAGAGTGGTGATTTTGCAAAATGTCAACAAGAAAAAAAATATTTTCCAAATATCCAATCTCTGTACACACAACACAACGTTCAAATTCAATCCTCTCATAATCCCTGGGGATTGAGTCCATGTGCTGCTGACAATGGCAAATAATAATAACAAAATGAGTTCTACGCTCTCCATATATAGGAAAGTATGAAATTTCCCGTAGTTTCCGTATATATTAAAGTAAGTATATGTTTAGAGAAGCTATACTTATTGTAACGTATGTTAACGAATACAGCTAAATATACACATTCAGGTAGTGAATATTTCCAGTATAAGTAATGAAGGAAATGCACTTTTCCATGATTCATTTGTACATGTACATACCACTGGTGCTTAGTAATAATTTTAATGACACATAAATGCAATAGTAGTAACTATACATGAAAATATGAATGACATAAGTGCTTAAAGTATTTATGCTTCTTTATTATTTCTATGTAGATAGTTTGGTAACCGCGAATTACATTTGTTGTAAAGCTTGTGTTAGTGTAATATTGTAGTAATGATAATAATAATAATAATAATAATAATAAGGTGGCGAAAAAAAATTATGTTCCCTTCCCTTTTTTCTCTCTCCTCTCTACTACCCTATGCTAAATCATTAGATAGAAATGGGGCAATTCATCATAATACAACGAGAATTTTTTTTCTATCCCCAACCATATGCAGCAACCTGTGCTCAAAAGAGATAAAGTTTAAAAGTCATGAAGACCTTAAAGAATGGAATACTATTATGTATATAGAAAAGCTTTGGTGAAACTCACTTCACAGTTAAAAGTCCTAATGAGGATTTGGAGATAGAATTCATGCGTATATGTACTATGTCAAGAGTCAAGGTGTCATTCGGAAGTGACTTTCTTGAAAACGTTAAAGTTCATAAACAATATTGTTAATAGGGACGTAAAAAAATTTTCTATTTTCACCCTTCACTTATCACTTATTCCAACTCCCATAACCTACCCTTTAACCTATGTGTACATACAAAACCTTTAGTAATAATATACGTGCAATAGTGAGGATACAAAACCTTTAGAGTATAAACGTCAGCTTAAATACTTTCATAATGAATATTAAATGTGCCGTTTTTGTACTTTTCAAAAATGTTCTCTCACTATATGAAATCACTCTGTGTATGAGACAGTCATAAAAAAGATTAGAAAATAGTAAAAAAAATCCTATCTTAAATACTATATGGTGTACTCTTTGTTAACACACATTGTTGGTAGGAATAATAATACATTAGTATATTCGTAATATTTGCAAACTCTCTAACATTTATTTATCTCGTACTAGTATTTTTACCCCCTTGTATTTTTTATTTTATTTTCCATATTCATTCCTCAATTCACCAACTAAAAACAATCTGCTTTGTTTTTAAAAAACTTTAAATACACAATACATACTCTACAGTAGTATATATAATTATGGATATATTATGTACTCCAAGGAAAATAATACCAAAACTCAAGACTAAATTGATTGGCTACACTGTCGTAAAAAAAAAAGGACAATTGTTCCTTGTAGTTTTTTTTGTATTTATTTCAAAGAAAAACATTCAATAAAATATTTCCTGTCTACGACAAGAAAAAAAATATTAGTACAACTATGAATGAGAGACTTTACATAAAATATCTACGTAAAATTTTTATAAATATAATACATGGATTTTTATCACTAATAACCGCAGCCATAGATTACGTAGGAAATGATTTTCTTGTAGGATTTTGATATAATATTGATGGTAAAAACCGCCCAGTCCGTCCCTTTCCCAGGGTATATAAACTATGTGGTGGACGGGGCCATGTTAATTGCACACTCCCGACAATTTATTTTAATCAAAAGCCACTTTATTAGGAAATCAAGAATGATATGTTTAAAATTTTCAATGCCAACATTTTTTCCTTCTCATCATTATTTGCCCCTGATCATCGAGAGGAATAATAAATATATTTTTAATAATAATCGTGACCTCAAGTACATTAAAGGATTTTTTCTCTCAAAAATCCAATCCAATACTTTATAAGAGACTTGGGATTTTTATCAATACAAAATATATACTCTCTCCAGAACTAGTTAGGAATTATTTTTCTATAAATGATACCTCAGATATTTTACACACACACATCCACACCCTTGAAAAAATAAAGGCAACTTTCGCCCTGACATGAGAATATTGGTTTAAGATGACGTAAGGGAACTTTTAAACAATGCTATCATTATCATTACAGTAATGATATCAACTCCTTTCTGTCTTCAGATTCTCCAAATTTGAAACAATAGGGAACGGAAAGTAAAGGCTGGTTCTTGCCATTCTATTATTCACACATTTTCTACACCTCAATATACATAATACTAAATGTATGGTATGGAGAGTACATATAATATATAGTCTTGCCAATTATTTAAAGTCACTACTTATGGCTTGTATAGATATGTGGAAAATGGATATGCTATATTTAATCGTAAAAACAACAACTCATTCTTAAATGCTTACTCACACCCAAATGGACTCAGAAGAGTGTCTTGTGTATTTAAGAGGCAATAATAATAATGATAATATAACTGCAACTTTTGTACACTCAAAGAGAATAACATGACTAACTACTACTTATTGCTTCTACTCTAGATATGTATACTTATCCTGATAGTGCAAGTAATTGCGTAGCTAATCATTCATAGGATCATTTATTTACGTAAACAATTGAAATAAGTAAAGGAAAAAAATCCATGTACATTGTTCCATGGTTAATGGCTCGTCTCATATATGTGATAGTTTATTACCATAGTTTTTTTTACTCTCGTAAAGCTGTTGTTGTGCATGTAAGATGATATATAAGAATAATAATTATAACTGACTTATTAATTACATTTGGAGCTCATACTATACTATAGTCTTGAGCTCTGAGCATTATAATTGCCTAGTGGGATTGATTACCTGGGTTGCATTAGCTTGAAATAGATTATTTATACTGTGTACAACACCCTATAGCGTGTGTGTGTGTGTGTGTGGTTGAGAAAAAAAGGCCAATGAGGTTTTTTGGTTCTGTGTATGAGAGCATAAGTAACAAAAGTAGAGCTATAGCTATTAGCTACCTTGGAGAAGCCTTAAATTGGTGTGAAGTTTAAGAACAAAGAATGATTTACGTACGTCCACACGGACATATCAGCAATGATGAAAAAGTGTAATAATTATTATTTATAATGTGCACAAATTATGTGGTAATATTAATTTATTACACATGGACACTATAATAACCGTCAAATATCATTATTATCATTAACATTGCTCTCATAGATTGGGTTACACCTACTTTACTCTCCTCTTTTGCCTCTTTTGCTCTTGTTTATATAGATCAGTGCAGTCACACACGCATTTCTGGCACATCGCACACATATAGCTCCTATCCATTTACTCTTGTAGTATCATGGCCACGCATCATTAATTTTACTTTATCTCCTTCAGAAATTTATTAGATCGCCATTGAATTAATTACTAATCCCAGTGCCTGCCTGTACAGTGTGTATGTAGCTCCCAAGTATATTCCTGTAGCATTGGACACACTTCTTACATTTTACCACATAAATAATAAACTATCTCTCTCTCTCTCTGAGTTTTATAGTTTGTAGTTCAAGAACGGATATGTCCTTAACAGGTACATTATATTGCAAAATCCAAGAATCAGTTCAAACCCTTCATAAATATTATATCATCGGTTATAGGAGAAATAGCCATAAGAAATTTATTTTCCTATGGTTGAGCATACGGGAAAATACACCCATTTGAGAACATAATTATTGCCATATATTGACGCATAAATAACTTGGGAATTTAGACAAAGTCGTACAAGTTGAGCCTTTAAAAATAGAAAGAGTTGGAGTGTGAGTATTATAGTAAATGCATGAGTGCGTTGATGCATGAAAACAAGGGCTATATTTATTGCAATTTATATGTAAGAGCGGAGAGAAATAAAATGAGTCTGTGGTTCATGAAAACAATGTGATACACACCAAATACAAGAGAGAATTTTAATGAGAGTTAACATTTTTATTGGAATAACAATAAGGCTTGTCACTATTATTACTAGGAAATTTCTACTCTCATATGAATTATTACGAGTGTCATAAATTCTTGGGACATGACATAAAAAGATCTTGTTTGCATTAAATGTGACCGAAAAAACATTAAATTCTTTGACATGTAACAAAAATGCACACATTCTTTCAATATTGCACTTGTATTTTGTTTCTATTTGTTAAAGCAGCAATTCAAATATTAGTACTTCCTTTATTATACCTTCATTTCTCTCTCTCTCTCTATCTCTTCCAGCAAAAATGCATAGGTTGGTGACGCACTTGGTGAAACAATGCATTCCTCCTTTTGTCATAAGTTACCTCTCTCTCTCTCTCTCTACTAATGAGCAAAAAATCCGCACAAATGTCAGCAAAGGTGCTATTTATGACTTGTACACAGCTGACTTTATCAAAATTTTTGTTCAGTCTATTTAGTTGAGGACATGAGAGAGATGCTGATAGGAAAAAAGCTGGATGAAAATTTCCATTCTTTGTTACATTCCATGGTTGTCTGTGCATTAATTATTTCTCATGTTACAGGTACAAGTGTATAGGTAAAATTGCCTGTATGAGACGTGTACTATCTTGTGGAATGGATGTGTTTGCAGAAATGTTTCCTCTATGCATGTGGTTAGGGAATGCAATAAAAAAAGCTGGAAGGTAATTTTTAGTAGGGTGTGTGCTCTACTAATAAATATGAGACCACACATTTGCTCTCACATAAAAAAAAACCTACGACTACCTTCAAATAAGAAAATTGCATCTCCTTTCTTTCCTCCATAAGATATTCTTGTACAGATTCAATTCTTAATCATAAGACCCATGAGATATCCATCTCTCTACGTTGTTTTCAATATATTTTTTTTGAGTATCTTTTACAAGAAAAACGTGTGCGAGAATATAAAATTGATGGGAGAAACCACACTTATCCAAATCTCATAAGATTCAATGGATGATTGATGGAAGGCTCATTAGAATTTCTACTCCACATTAAAATCACGTTTTACAAGCACCCTCCTTGCGTCTAACTCAGAAAATACTTGGGAACACGCATATTATATTTATACATACAAATTCCCGTTATTTATTATTGTTATTACACTTCTTTGTAAAGAGCCTTCCTAGAAGAAGCTAACCACAAAAATACGTAACCTTCAGACTCTGGAATTTTTTATGTATCCTGTAAGATATTGCATAATGCATAATTATTGTATTTTTAATTTTCCAGCAAATTTCACTCAACCTTTCAGCAGATTCTAATCTTATACTCATAAACTTCAGTCCTTTTCGTGCTACTGTCTCATTCATATTTTCAAGAAGGGAATGATAAAAATCTTTGAGAAGTAAATAAATTATTAGGAAAAAGCTCCTTTATTCAACAATAATACATAATTGAGAGCCAGGACGAGGATTATTTCTTAATGTCCCCTTTAACTTGGAAGACTCTGTTGAAAAAACCTAGCTCTCGTTCTCATAGAAACTTGTTGGGAAAGTTCTTAACGAGGATCACATTCCCTCTGCCTCTTAGTGTGAATAATCTCATTTTGTATAATTATTCTGTACTAAATAATTATTAGCTTGTCGTTCTTCTCTGCTAAGTTTATATATACATGGGTTCTTATTCAGTTTTGCTCATAATTTCTTATGTTATCCGTTGTAGAAACTAAATAGTAATCGGGACTTATATACTTGGGTGAGCAGATGGATTTTAATATTTTTATTTACAAATATAAATTTGTATGTGTAATTTGAGGGGAAATATTTATGGTGAACAAATATTTTGGGGTTGGTTGAGCCAAGTGGAGGTTTGTTGAAGTTACAATTATTATTATTATTGTGTTTATATATTTACCGTGTGTACGCGTACGATAAGAAGAATCGTGTAAGAAATTCCAACTTTTTGTGACTTCATTCTCGCAAGGATTATTGACCTGAAAGAGAATTTATTTTCATCTATCAAGTTATTTACATATGTTAAACCAATAGAAAAATAAAATATACATTTAATAACTTCAAGTGGAAATGAAGTATTCGGTGAATTATATGGAAATACGTAAGTAACGATCATAAATTAAACCTTGCGGTTTCTAACCTCTCATTCCCTTTTTTTTATATGTTTTAAAGTTACTGCAAAATGAAATTGTCAAGTGGTAGAAATGTGGGAATTTATTTCCAAGCCTCAGGTGACCTTATGTCAGGATAAATTAGCGGGAAACCAAACAACTCGTGCGCGGCATTTTACATGTAAAAGTTAACTAACAGACTATACATTTTTACATCTACACAATCTACAATCTACAGTAATATGTGCTTATATTTAGAAGGTTCTGCGGTGTGTTTGTTGAGTGGAAGAGTATTTTAATACTTGGTGTACATAGGCAACCATAGTTTGAAATTAGAGTCATAGAATCACGCTTACGGACGGGCTGACACTTGTACATTCCTCGCAGCCATGTATTGATATAGTGCGGGAGAGGGAATGTTCAAGTTGACGCGCTTGGTAAACTTATTTTGCATTTTACAATATTCTTCCATGTTGACCATTTATTTACTATAGAAAATAATATATTGTATTTTATTTGATATACCTTTCAAAGACAATTGTAAACACGTCCAATTTATAATCACAAGTCCGCAAAAAGTTGTTCCTTTTTCCTCATCGTGTCTTGTTTGTTATAAACTTTTGTTAGGAAAAAAAATTAAATGAAACGTGCTTGCTGCCGGGCTTAAATTCGGTCTTTGGACTCATTTTTTACAAAATATTGAAAATGTCTAGAAAATTATCTAGAAATGGACGTGATTAAAATCCACTCGGAATCTGAATTCTGCAGCTGTAAGTTGGCTATCTTTAAATACATAGATCATTCTCATAAGATATTGTCGCTAAAAAATGATTATTAGTGTTGCTCAAATTGTATTTAAATTATGTTCTTTTTTTTTACTCAGGAAGGATGAAAAGTCTGGAGATTTTTTTAGCCATGTTTTATAGAAAAGTGGGTTTGAGAATTAGGTCGACCCGTTATTGGATTAAATTAAAAGCGTGGTGGGAAGGGAATTAGGATTATTTAGTATTAATTTTAATAAATTAGGTAATAATAAGAAATATTTAATATTTCCCAATGCGAAATATATAATGCTAAAAGCAGCAGGTGGTATGGTGTGAGGAGGAAACCGACGCCAATTGGCAGATGTTCCTGGATGAGTAATATTATGTATACGCAAAAATGTACGTACTTATTTAATAGTTACTCCATGAGTTTGCTCCCTAGTTGTCAGTCAGGTCATGATGGTGTTACAAATTCATTTGAAGATTATCATGGGAAATTAACGGGATGATATGTGAGTCCTATGGGCAATGGTACAATGATACTGTTAAAGGGAGTAGAGAAAGTAAGGATTTAAAAAAAAACCTTGAATATAAAAACCTTCAACCCTGAGGCTTTCATGTTTCTTATGGGTAGCACAGGCATATACATAGTTTGTTGAGTTTATATTTACTGATTATGTACTTATTGAACTTACTGTACTGCATGGGACATCAATGCTCCTTGTGCTCATGCAAAAATTTGAAATTTATAGATTTATGAGTATGACGGGACGGTATGATTTTTAATAAGAAATCCATCCATTATTCAAATGCTATTCATGGATCTCAATGATCTGACCTTATGGTTATTTTCACATTAGTCTTGTTCTATAGTGATGTTGTTTGCCAGAGAATGTTTTAAGGCTGGTGTTTTTTTTTCTGTTCGTATATCTCTCTATATATATTTACTATATACACCCAAAGCCAAAAAGAATTTTGACTGATGTATCTAATGTAACTTGGCTCCTTGACTCAGCTGGTTTTCACTGCAGGGAGGTATAAAATAAACGATTATGTCGATAATTTACCTGTAAAGCTACAGATATATGTGTCGGAAAGCGCTAAAGATGTCAACCTTTACTTGACTGTTTACAAAATGCAATAATATAACCAAGTGCAGGTTATAGTATAGTATAATTCGAGCCAAAAAAACAATTTCGAAAATGAAACTACGTTGTCAAGTATTGAAAGGCGAAAGTGCTAACTTACGTTTAACTTATGTAAATGAAGCGATAAATACGAACAAAGTCACATTTGTTTCGCATTCATTTATATATGTTTGTCTGGTCTCTCTTAAGAATTCTATTCCTTGTATTTATATGTATTTTTTTGTTGACTTCTGAAAGGAACAGCTTCTTTTTTTCTTTATATATCCTTTTACTATATGTGTATTAGATATTGTAAAATGTTTCTTTGCAGCAGTTGTGTTTGAGAGATTACTCATGTAAAGCTGATTGGCAAGAATTTTCAGGGTTCTTGACAATTATAAATGGTCCTTTCTTCCGGGGTTTTTTAAATGACGTGCGAAATGTCTTCCAACTTTTGATTGTGTTCATTTTTGGTAAATAGTAAATCATTGTACATATGGGTCCGACATAGGCAGCGATTGCGAGGGGTACAACATAGTTTCCTTGGAGGAGAGTTGCTAATATGTAGAAGGAAGGTTTTTTATTTGATTAGGTCATTAGACGTTGGGGTATTTACACTAACAAATGTAATTTTATTTGTCATGTGAATTCCAACATTTCCAACAGCTAATTTTAATATTATAGTATGTATACGTATGCAGAGGAACAGTATGGGACGGTCCCTGGAAGGCGCTACCGGAAATCAATTACTGTCATAGACTAGACAGTAATTTAATGATTGAGGATAATTAATTAGATGAGTTCATCATACTTGGATTTCTAAAGGATGAGTTGAGTCTAGACGTTATATAGTTTAAGGGTTTTAGCTCGTTCGGTATACTTTGGTTCCCATGGCGGTAGGAATGAAATGCAATGCTTTTCCGCTGTGTGACCTCCATTTGTTTTCCGATGCAGTGGTAGGTTGAGGGAGGCTAAATGGTGTGACCTATCCCAATAGTTACTGCTTTGTATAAAGAATTTTGGATTGATGTGTTAATATTTGATAAATCATAATCAGAGTGTAGGATATCATAAGACATGAATGTAGGGTTTACTTAAATGGTGTTTATAGATCTGGGAATGTTCCTGGAATATAACCGACTTGGCATTCATTCCTTGTTTACCGATTATTCCATGAGCTCCATCCAGTAGATATAGTCTAGAATCCTGCGTGTATGTGCATAATGTGAATTTTTGTCTTTAAAGTTTAAAGTTGTAAGAGACTGCTTGTTAGGATGGAAATTATTGTTAGAATAACGAATAAAGTAAGCGTGGAAATTTTCCAGACTAGCTGAGCACCAGGGCTTAAATACTCATAATTAAAGTGCTTAATAGTTAATTAATGTAAAAACTTTGTAATAAGTTATGTCCAATGTCGGGAGAATCGTATGCTGGTACATGAAATGCGTTTGTAGCTATGAGCAATATATAAAATTCAGAGTAAGGAAGTAATGTGCCGAAATTTGTGGCTGTGGATGTTTCTATGTGTGTATTAGATTATTTTACGACATTAAATATAAATATTGTTGTTATAAGATAAAAATAAATACCATGCAAGATACATCAATTACATGTAATGGTATTTTCTTTTGTCCTTCCAGTGTTCAAACAAACAACCCGAGACTGGCAGTGCGGAACAATCAGATCGCGTCAGTGTCAACATTTGTAGTGGTTCAGCTGATGACTACGGCTTCCTTCCTACACCGTTTCAACACCAGCGGTCATTTGATGGAATTATAGGTACGTGCCAATTCTTAATTTTACTTACTACTTACTGTTAAGAGCTATGCAGATATTTTTCGAGGTAGTAATTTATTCTCGTGATTATTTGTACATAAATTCCATATGGGTAATTAGTGAATTAACGAACCTACAATGAGTAAAGGGTATTTGGATATTTTTCTATTAGAATAAGCTCAACTTAGTCTATTGACCTTCGTTAGTTTTCCCGTTGTTCCGGTAGATTAGATTGAAATCAGATTACAGCGGCACGACATCAAGCAGACAAACAAGATATCCCTAAGTAAAAGCCGAATTTCCAAGATCTTATTAACCAGCCATGGCGGGCATCCAGTTTACTTCTTGTAATTATAATATGATATGGTCTTAATTTAGTCCCATCAATGTGTAATCAGATTTTTGTGGATGGAAATTTAACTTGATGTTGTATGATTTTTTGTTTGCAAATATTGTAGCATTCTTGTTGTTTGATTTCGTCGTGTCTACTAATTCCCAAAACATACAGAGAGTTGCTCTCAATCCAAAAGTATTTGGAGCTACAACAGCTAGGAAAGGACAAATAGAAATCCTGATTGACCCACCCGAAAGTGGAGCAGGTATAGTGTATAGTTCCACGTCGCAAATCGTGATTACGAAAGTCAAACGCTCCTAGATAGTATCAGGAAACTTTATCAATGTAATTCAAGCGGGAGGAAGTGAAGTTTTTCGCATGTTGTAAAAAAGCTTCATAATTCACGTAAACCTTGTAATTTGACATTTTGCCGTTCCTACGCTATAAACGATTGCAGCATAGGCTATACAGTAGATATATAGTTAAATCAAAAGTGTTTAAAGATATTATTTTATTGGAGCAAACAATTCTCAGGGTTTTAAAAATTCAATACAATTTTTAGATCTCGATCATGCTCATTATTGGCCAATTGATTCTTGATTCTCCTCTTCGAAGCGTTAACATAACAAACTTGGAAAAACAAGTGTCTTTTTCCGTAGATCTCAAGTAGAAATATCTTCATTAAGCTTGAGGTCAGGTTATGGACAGAAAAGGAAGCAGTTTCATCGTTGAATTCTTGCTCATTGCTTAATTTGTAATTTCTCTTGAGTAATTTTTCTTGAGTGATTGCTAAAGCTTTTCCGGTTTGTTCCCACAGCTATACAGCAGGTGTATCTCTTGAAAGAAATGAAATATGAATTCAATTATGTTACTATAACAGAATAAAAAAATATTACGTACAGTATGTTGAAGATTCTTAATTAAAAAGGTTATTATCCTGAGCTAAGTGAAGAAAAAAAATACTAATTGCTAATATTACGTGTTGCAAGTTGTGAGGGCATTTGTGAGTGAGTAACTTGAAGGAAGGAATATGAGAAAAATATGAGAGAATAATAATTGAAGATAAGCCTTGGTATTTTCCCAGGGTCTGATTGGAAACATTGTTGGCAGCAACAGTAATTGAAGTTACGTTCTGAAAACTACTCAAATTGTGATAAAATTTAAAAATTCAAAATATTGGTTTGAGTTTGAAGCTAATAGGAATTGGGTGTTAATGACACCATATGAATTGTAGGTTGGCAGAGAGTAAAGTAACATGAGATTGTATTTTGAAAAAAATTATTATCTCGATTGGTTTGTTGTAATTCAAGTACAAGATGATGGTAAGTGGAATAGTCATACCTTTTTTCTTGTACAATTATTGCCTACTATATGTGATGTACTCCCTTTAAAGGATGCTTTTCCTTGCCAGTTATATAATAACGTGGGCGGTGGAACATCCTAAGTATTGAACCACACGGGTTGGGAAAACTCTAGATGTATTACCTGCTGTTGGCAAACCTGTATTTACTTGTAATGACGACACGACGATCTAAGGTTTTAAGATACCATGTTTTAGCTTTTGCAAAATTCAAGTCTCATTGTTGTCTACTAAAGACGATCCCGTTATACATTGTGTTTTTTTCTCAAACCAATCTACCGTAGTTACCTATCTTGCTGTAAACTAGTAAAAGCTTCTCATATTTTACCCCTGCTATAGTTCAACTGACAATTCATGCAGTCACGTATAAATGATGTGCTTATAACCCTAACTCTTGAATAATAAATTGTAATTAGCATTGTATGTCGCCCCGGGGGTGGTGGTGGTTGATCATGTGGAAAAATATGGAACTTTACTAGGTTTATGTTTGCCATTCCAATAGCAGATGTCTGGTTGTGTGTAAATCAAGTAACTGTAGCAATTAACCTGGGTCAGACCCAATCAATATTCTCAATGACAAAATCCTTGCGTAAGAGAGTGTATATGTGATTTCCAACTGGTCTGTAGAACTCTCTTCCGACTGATGTTGTTATTGATAAAATTGGATCAACAGAATTGTTTTTGTTTTTGGAAGCATGCAAAGTAATTTGAGGAAGCTTTATGTATACATCTGTAGAGACTTTGTCCACTTTGTGGCATTCATCTGCACAATGATTTATACTCGTGTTATTATAAAGCATTCTAAAATTACTATTAAAATCAAGTCAAGTTATTGCTAATCATGCTCACGTTTGATTGCTAGGTCGTATAGTTAGTTTTGTAATAAAAGTTCCTTCTCGCCTGTAATTTTGATTTGTTAGCAGCCACTGTCATTAGGAACAAGCTGATCTTAATTATTTTACTTCTTTTGTAGTTGGACTTTTGCTAGCGTAGACTCTTGAAATTTGATTTTGGTATGTCCCTAATTACAGTGTAATTTAACATAGAAGGCTATTATGTAGAGAACTTTTTTGCGAAAATCTGTTTTTAAATCCTTCCTATTCTTTGAATAGATCACGAAATATAAGTGGTCAAGTCACGAGAATGCTTAAACATTGAGACATACCGTAATAGTGCGTGCAGGTTTTTCCGTAGATTCTAAGAAAATTGCTCTTAAAACTGTTTCTCACTCGGATGTCATATATGTGTAACAATGTGCAAGAGTCTAGAGGAGCACGGATGGGTTAAATTTATATATACTCCAGATATAAATTTAACAAAAGTTATGAGCCTGTACCTAGTCATTTCTGCTTGCTTCAATGGATGCAATTTTCTGAGACCAAAAACCTACGGTTCAATCCTAACCTATAAAATTATTGCATATGTTTTTTATTCTGTTGAGTGCCTTTTACATTATTGCCTCTCTGAAGTAGCTCCAAAACGAGTTATAAAAGATGGATTTGGCAATTTGGAAGAAAATAAAATTTTAGTAGGCTCTACTGCTTGCATAATGAGTGGAGATAGTTTTTTATGTTTAGAATTATTTATTATTGACTTGTTCAAGTACTGTGTAAAAGAAACTGGATGCTTTCATTGTCCCAAGAATTTATTTTTCAATTCTGGAGCATAGGTCGTAGCTTTTCAGTCAGATATCCCTTCAAGCAAAGTATTAGGTTTCGGCCATGGCTGATAAGTTCTGACATAAATTAGAAAAAAAATAAAGATCGTGCTTGTACATATTTAGTTTCACATACCTTCGGCAAACTAACAATGCGTTTAATTACGCATTGCAACATAATGTACTTAACCTTTAAAACGTGAGATTTTTGTTGGTTTAAAGAGACAAGTGTTGTTGGTAGAAACCAAACCAGTATCTTATCTGGGCTTTCTTTGAGGCGAATATGAAAATACATGTATTTTTTGTGCATTAGTTCGGTTTGTAGTAATTATCTCTGTGAGACGGGGCGAATAACCGTGGTAATTAAAAAGGGGACGTAGTAACCTAGACAATGATTGATGCCTTGTAAGAACTTCTGTAAGTTTCTCAAGTACTACTAGTTTGTTTACAAAATAAGTATTATTGTATAAAATCATGCTGCCCAGTTAGCTCTACCAAAGTATGTTAGTTAGGGCGTGAAGAATTTCATCAAGGCTATTGTTTCAATTATTTTTAAAAAATCACGAGAGAATCCAGCAAATTTGCAGCTTTCCCATGCTCTCCCTGTAAATAGTAGGGGTATAAGTTGGCTAAAATGTAATGGGAGCGGTGTTTGGATGAGACTTGGTTCATCGAGAATGGGCATAAAGGGAAGAAACTATCTCTTTAATGTTACTTTAACCTGCCATCAAGAATTGATGAGTTAATGGTGAGCAATAAACAGTAAGTAACAGTGCTTTAACTGATAACGAATGTGGGCAATAACAAACTTTAAGTGCACAAACATTACCCAGCAAAATGGCTCGTTAAGCTCCGCTGTCTTTCTTCTCCCTATCCTTAAAGTCTGGCTGAAGAATTTGGGAACTTGTCATGGGGCAAGAGAAGGAGAATTTAAAGGAAATCATTGGCTGGCTAAATACCCGAATAAATAAACTGACTTAGTGTAGAATGAAAGTCTAGTTCTAGGAATGAATTCAATTGAATGGGGCAAGCACATTTGCGAGCTTTGTCACGCAAAGTGACTTATTACAAAACTCTTTTGTATTCAGAAGCGTGGGAACAAATAGAATCAGCAGGAGGAAATCAAAAAGCTGGATTTTACTGTATAATTTCTTGGCTGCTCTTATTTGTATTACGTTATCTTGCAGGAGCAGACGACTTTAGTGTGAAAAGCTGAGTTTTGTCCTACGGTACGGACTAACACCATTGATTAAATAAAACAAAAAAAACTTACTGACTGCGTGCAGAAATATAGGGTAGCAGGATTGCGTAATACTATCATTGTTGAAGAGCTATATGGTATAAGGTGACTCTATATCTATATGTGTTTAAAAATAATAGAGTGATACCATAACAATGACTTCTGCCCTGCTCCACATTATTTTGCGACGGGGGTAGTAGCTGTACCTTTATATTATCTCATGAACTAATGTGATGAGATCTTTTATCCGTTGCGCGTTCAAGGCTTTTTTACTGTCGTTTTTCCAGAGAACCCCAGGGGATTATAACGCAAAATCGCGTGTACGTATACGCTTGATCTAACTGTATGGTCACGGGCTGAATTTCTTGATGAAATCTTACCTTTCAAAATTTCAAAGTTTGTAGGATTCATTTATTTCAGACAATTTGTTTCCCTTTGCTTAGTTCCTTATCAGACGTTACCCAGCTTCTGGATGGTTTATATTGTACTGTTAAGCAATATGCTGAGGTGGAGGCAAAAGACCCTGACGGTAGCTTTAGTATCTTTAGCTTCACGAACTTCTGGTTTGTCTACTAACCAGGGCATAATAAATTTTAAGTTTTTGTCATATCTGAAGCATTGCATTAGTTTCATAATTTATTTCGTAGCCTAAGGTGGTCACATTGTTAGGCTGAGGTCTAGGTTGAGTTAGCTGATTTTAATAGTAATAGTAATTATTGCGATGATAAAAGCAGTGTAAAAATTCTAGCGAAAAAAATCGTGGTTTTTACTGATAAGTTGGTAGCGTCGGTATATAAGCGAATATATATTCACAATGTGTTGCAAATTGTGTGTTTGAATTGAATGATTTATAGACATTGAAATGGCATGTTTTTTAAATTGTGCATTATTATATGAAAATTGTTTGATGTCTTAAGGCATGTTGAGTAAATGATATTTGGTGTGATTTTGGGATATGATTCGATTATATTGTAATATACTAATTTTGTTGGTTATTTCAGCGGAAGGAGGTAAATCAACAGGAAAAAATAAGAAAGACACAGCTCCATCTGTTCTCTCCGATTGTGACGAAGAAGAGAGTCTCAGAGGGTACTCACCAATACTTCGAACTCCAAGCAGAGTGTAAGTCATATTTTTCAGTGCACATTTCTCTTATGATTTACAGTTGCAAAAAACATATTTTACCCCAGGCTCTCTTACATATAGGCTCCAAGTTTTGGGATGGTGGGTTTCATGCAAAAGTTCAAGTCTAACTCCAATGCTTTTTAGATTAATGCTGTGGTGGAAAATTGCCTACTGAAGTTTGGACGCTGCTTGAAAATAAGTAGCGGGTGATAAAAGGGCTGGAATATTATTTTCTTTGAAATGAGTGGGAAGCCTAGGATCAAAGTCATATCTTGAGATTTTACTAAAGATGATGAGCGAGAGGATTATGAAAAAACATGGATTTCTCGTCCATTTAGAGTGTTGAAGGTTCCAAGGAAAATATCTCTTCCATTTTGAGTCGAAATGTAAACTTCACAGGAGGATTTGTACTTATATAGCGTTCGAATTTTTGCCAATTCATGGAACGAAGGCTTCAGGGTTCTCAGAAACCATAAAATTCGTGAATATCTCAAGATCTTCATTTGTTGACTGTCGTAGGCTTTTCAAGCAACCATACGAAGACATTGTAATTACGGTGTCACATATTCATTTCAAAGGATTTACGTGCGACTTGAGAATCGACTCAAGTTTTCCCCCCTTGAGTATCCAAAAAGCGAAGAGTTGGGCCGAAAAGTATTAATAATATTCGAAGGTTACGGAAAAATCTTTGCATTCATTATTGCATATGTATATGCCTATAGGTGCCTGTATGCTCTATTATTATATAAGTTGTATATTTGAGTGGGCCATGGAATTATATGCATGAATCTAGGGCTCCAGTAATAATAGTTACAATAGTAGGTCTAGCATTACTAGTAACATCCGTACCTGAAAAGTTAATATTGGTTTCTTTACTTTCTCCGTGTGCTAAAAGTTCACATCGTTTTTCTTCACTTAGAGACTTTTGACAGGGGATTAGTTGAATATTTTCCTATGACTCTTGCCATGGCAAGCTAACCTTTCACATATCGGAGTGCTTTCTTTGCAAAGATTTTCTGGTGGAATACCCCATTTTCAACAGCTGTGACCGAGAGGAAACCAAGGGAAATATTTTGTCAGCTTTGGAAATTATATCAATAAATTACAGCCTTTTTCGTCTAGAGAATTTCCCAAAGTTTTTACTTTTCATAATTTCCCACCATCTTACTTTTTTTTGAATTCATCTCACTCATTAAACACTCTCTTTCCTCGATCACAAGCTAAATTCAATTTTCAAGTTGCACGTAGTCCTGTAGCGCACTCATGTACCCACATATGCCGAAGAGTAAAGACAATGACGACAGTGAAGGAACGTGGTCATTAGTATTTGAACAGATGGTGAGGAGAAACGTGTACATCATCTGGGAATTTATGGCGCCTATTAGGCAAATGTTAGACGGAACGTTTGTCTCTTCTAGCTTTATTTCCAGCTTTTACTCCCGCTTCGTGATTCCTTTACAATGACAGTGACCAAGTCCTTTAAGTGACTTCCAGTCTATGTGGGCACTTGCCACAAAGATGGATGTTGTTGATCCTCAACGTCTAAAATGCCATGAGTATTGTTAGTGGAGATGTATGGTGGTTTTCATAAGTTGTCCCCGTGGAGAAATTCCATGAGCGTATTTAGTGGGGGCGGAAGAGCTAATATTTGCTTAGCATTGATTTTTCCCTATGCATTTTTATAGACGCTCTGTACTATGAGAGGAGAGTGGACGTCATAAAATGTCTCCATCGTGCCTAGTGAGATTCCCTTGAGAGTAATGGAGTCACCACGTCATTATGAGGCAGACCATAGATGATATAATTCTTTTTGGGGTTATTTTTAACCCTGGCATTGTCATTAGCATTGTAATTCTCTTGCTCTTCATTCTAAGGACAATGCATTATTCTTATGCCGGTGTCATTCTCTGTGGAATTCTCAATTTCTTCGTTGGGCACTTCCGCAGTTTTATGACCCATTCTCATACTTTTCATACCTTGGGAGAAGAACTTATCCTCTTTTAGTTTCCCTTAAGAAATTACCATGTAATGGGTATGACTTGAATAAACATGAAAGAAAGATTTGATGGTAACATACGTGGTGGTTGCATTACACGCAGCGGTAGTTACGTACAGTGCTTGGGAAATCTTAAAAGGTGGCTTAAAACTGGAGAATAAAATGTGAGATATGTTGTTGCTTGGGGAACTCATGGATGGGTGCAGATGTGTTTTTTGCATGTGTAGGTATATTTACAAGTGAAGACATTTAAGATTTTATGAGACTATACTTGTGTGTGTGGATGAAAGTTAAAGATATGTTAATTACTTTTACTTTTCAGGTTAAATCCTAGCCATTTAGGTTCTCGTGGAAACAGCAATCCGGAAAATGGGTCAAATATTTCTTCTAAATCTACTACCCGTGGTGGTTCCCTTAGTTCGTTTCATTGTAATACCCTAGGCTCATCATCCACAGGAAATAGTAAGCGCTCTTCAAAATTAAAGCGACGTAAGGCTTACTACCGCGATAAAAAGGAGGTAAATTCCAAGTTAAATTTCTTTTATCTTTCTCTCTCCACCTCTATCTACCTAATCTATCTTAAACAATTTTTAGTGACTCTCCTAACTTTTACACTATAGAGAGTTTATGTCCATTGGAAAAAGAGGCAAGACACTATTTAAATCTGGAACCAGCTTTCCCTTGCCTTCGAGCTGTACTACGTACACATATGTACCGTATTCTGTACTATGCATAAAATTACACTAGGCTAGTAGTGTATTATTTTAAATTACTACCGGCTTTGCGCCTGCAGGAGGCGAAGGATTTCATGAAATCATCCAAGCTTATTTTGGAACTAATCAAATTAGTTGGCTTCATTTGCATTTCAAGGCAATATATTTACATAACCTAGGGTCGTTTTACTAGCTCCTTTTCATTGCTTTGCGAGGGTAGTGGCAACAATCGTGATAAGATCCAGTCTTGTCTTCCATACACGCATATATTCATCTCATTACTTGATAGAGTCATTTGGCCTGGCGTATATGAAGTTATTATTACAAATCGTGATTCAGCTTTTTCCGTATTAATCAAGCTGAAAGACCGTTCCTTTATAATCTGCTTGGAATTTTGTTATCTTTCATATTTTTCCTCTCCTACCCAAACGTGACGAAGGTATCAAAAATGAGGGGGTTAAGTGAAAATTTTCTACACGGGATATTACTGCTTTCCCTTGATTCTTTTACACGTAGTACCTCTAACTTTTACCCTATAGTGGTAAAATATCGTACTGGAGTGTGAAGTTTTCTTTTTCATGCATTTTATAACATGTTTGTGGTCGTTTGACTGTAATGGAGGAAATTTTATGTAGATGCTAAAACACCAACAACGTTTCATATTGATGTATATAGAAGTATACAGAGGAGAGGAAGAATTTTGAGTAAAATACTAAACGGGAATCTGTTTACAGGATTTTCAGCTTCTTCTTTAGAGTAATTGGATTGCTAAACCTTAAACTTCACGCGTGTGTTTATTTTCTTAGTAAAGAATTGCAAATTAACTTGGAAGATTTAAGGGAAAAATAGAAATAGAATTCCGGTGATTTGTTGTAATGTTATTAAACGGTTGAATTTTTTCGCATTTATTTTTGGCCGAAGACCCGTATTTCTTGCTTTATAATTAACGCACACATTTATAGCGTTCGCAGTGGAAGATAATCTGCAAGAGCGGAATTTCCAAACTATGGGGATAGTATGGAGTAGCATTTGATAAAAACATGTGTGTGGTCTGTCGTTCAATGAATGTAGTCGCCATCTCGGTAGAACGAAATGAATACATGTATTAGGTTGGAAATGTACATAACCTTCCATAGTTTTTTTTATTTCTGCTTTCCAATTCCATAATAAACAATTCTTCTCATAAACGTCATACTTGTCAACAGGACTTGTTATCTAGAATTTCCGGAGCTAAAATGTTTGATTTCACGGTGCGTGGAAGACTTTGAATGATAGGAGGGGAAAAGGAAGTTGCTCAATTAGAAGGACATTGCTGGGGAAAAGTAGAACTTTGACAATATCATGACTAAATTTAAACAGGATAATCCTTCAGATCCAGTTGACACTTGACTCGTGTGTAAATACATGTGCTCTAATATTTACTCTTGTCTTTCCTAGGCTGATAAAGGACAATGTACATATGTCAATATGTGTATTGTCGGAATGTCTGATGCGTTATTACTGGGAAGGCTCAAGTGTGACTTTCTCTAGCCCAGCGTAGGTCGAGAGAGTATTGACAGGGAGAAAATCCCAGATATCGCTAATCGACAATGCATGTTATGTAGACTAGAATCTCCAGTAGTGTTAAACGCAATCGTTATTTCTGTCATACATGAAACTATTACAGTTGTGTAAATGCATGGAGGAGTTATCTATAATGTCAGTTATATTTATTGTCCACAGCTACTGGAAATGTGGGTTTTTGGAAGGACTGCTCTCAAAGCAAAAGCGAGTTCTGGGCATGACACACACCGAAAGAATCCTTTGACAGCTCACGTCATTCTCCTACTTTCCCCATGTACTTTCTTTGTACAGGGGTAGGGTGTGTTTTTAGGGATGATGATGATGGCAATGGGATAATCTTCATTTAAGAATCATGCCCCTGCTCCTACACATTTTCCCTTTTCCCATGTGAGCGCAGTGATTACTCCACTATTTAATGTATTGAATCTTGGCATGTGTGAGTTTAATAAAGGGTAAGGACAATCGACAGCCAAAGGGTTAAGGAATGAGCTAGTATATACTAAAGGATAAGATAAATTGCTAGCAGCTAGAAAAGAATCGGTTTTCCTCTAAACGTGCACGCACACACACTCTAAAACGTTGCGTTCTGAAACCCGAGAAAAGACATCATTTTTTTCTTTCTATTTCTTTCCTTTAGAAAAAAGACTGAATTCAATGTAGCACTTTACTTGTTCGTAGGGTGCTTGGATTGTGGATATAGTAGTGTTGTGTGTCTGTTTGCATAGATATGTAATGTCCATATAATTCCATTTGTTTGCAAGTACGACCATATACATATATAGGCAGGATGGAGAAAATGATTGCCATGAAAAATGATGTAGTAAATGAAGTGATGAGAGCCACATCTCCACTTCTCTATAATATATTGTACTATGCTCAGGCTGGAAATGAGATCGATTCATAGATTTCCATTTGGAAGTTATATAAAATATATAATTTAATATCATCAAAGCCCACAAAAAAAAATTCTCATTACCCATTATCAGTTTTTTGTTTTTATACTCGTAGTTTTTCTGGAAATGTCCTATATAAATTGTTGTGACTTGTACAGTGTAACGTAGAACATGGAAGAGTGTAGACATATTGATCCGGTAGTGGTAGTAGTAGTGGTAGTATAAAAGGCGGAAATTGTTAATGCCTTTTTCCCTACTTATTGGTAATCTTTAGACAGAGCTGAGTTGAGGTTATTATTTCCTTATATTCTTGCATAAGGAGCTCACGAGCTACCGAAGTTGGTTACACCTCCCCAAATTTAAGCTCGCATGGTGATGCGTATATACATATATGTTATTGACCGATTATTTCTCTCAGCCCCAATATTTCATGAGTTTTTATTACGTGCGTCTCTCTCTCTCTCTCTGTCTATAATATTCGGACTGTATCCATTACGTGATCTTTACCGTATCGCACCGCACGATAGCATGTACTTGATAAAAGTGAGCAGTTTGCTCCTGTTTTGTGGGAGGGCTTTATAGTATAAGTTTTTATAGTCCAATAATCACAAGTTGACCTAGTAATTTCATTAAGTTCACCAATTATAGACGGAATAATGGTTGATGGGGGAAACTTTGAAGCAATTTATACAATGCAGTGGACTAAAATGTATGTATATATAAATAAACCTAATTTTTCTCCTTCTATATATAGTTATCTATTCTTTATAGCCTTGAGGGACTAAGGAGTCTCGTCCAAGTTTCTATAAACAAATATGTAAATATATATTTCAAAAAAGACGAGGCAAATAGAACGGTTAACTTTAATATTTCTTGATATGTATGGGGGAGTAGAATGTAATTGGATACTCTAATAATAATAATAAAAATTCCTAGTTAATGAAGCCATTTAGCAATAAAGCTATTTTTTAAAAAAATGTTGTAGAAAGCTAGGAATTTTTGGTAGCGTTAATTTGATAATTATTATAGAGTAGAAGCTTATGTGAAAATACGGATGTCGGAGATTTAGAGGCGGAATGTTTTAAGAGATTTTAAATTGGTCCGTGCTCAATCGGCTCCCTTTCAAGATTAATGAGAAGAAGTATGTGGGAAGTAATATGAGTAAGGGAAAGTGTGTTCCAGAAATTTTCTTGACGCCACAGCTGCAGATTTACATTTTATTTGCACTGATTTAAAAGCCGCCTGCGTGTAGCTTCCACCACCTCTGCCCATAAGCTTAATTTCTTAGAAGGCTTTTTACTTTTAGTTTCCACGTTCCCTTTTTAGATTAAAACCATTTATACTACAAATTGTCAATATTGTATATGATAATGATTGTAATAGGAGATAATCTGTAAATATATGAATTAGAACAGTCAGAAGGGTTTGATATGTATAGGATAGGACTTGAAATAGATTTTTCTTCGTCCTTGATCCATCTTTGAAACTAATGAGAGGAGCAGGAGCTGTTTTGAGCTGTATCTAGTAGGTATGTGTGTAATATACATATATAGTCAGTTGAGTAACTTGAAGATTTTAATATTCTGGCTGTATATTACTTGTAGTAACCTCCTTTGAATTTATTAACAACCCTCCTATTTTGGTACATATACTACATATAGCATGAGGGAAATTTATGAAATTTAGTTAGTAAGGGCTATAGTATCCTCGGAATTTTAAATGCGATAGAGAGAAATTATTATTGTTGAAAACAAGTAAGAGGGATTGGTTGCGTTGAAGCTTGAAATTTTTCAATAAGAGGGAATCTGGGTGTTGACAGACAAATGAGAAAATTTTCGTGTGAACTTATGTAACAAAATTAGCAAGTTTTGTCGATTAGTACAGGCTTTTATTTGGGATCTACTAAAAACATTTTAGAATACACAATCCTCCTCCTCCGGATACTAAAGCATAGGCTTAAGATACTGTAAATAGTAGGTGGTAGATAGCCTTTAGTACATACTTTTATTTTCATTTGGCATTTCTTGGGAAACTGGTGCAGGAAAAACTTAGGGCTTACTTTTAGTTTGAGCAGTAGAGAGATATACGTAGGTAAGCTTGCCTACTTATTGTAGTAGCTATAGATATGGAACGTATCTCTATTATGTGTATTATGTATAGAGGTAAACGTATATGAGCCTAACGTGAGGATCACATCAGAGATCTGCATATTGGATAACTAGATGAAAGATACTATTCTTCGTCATTTAGCTGTCAGCATGCTTAGGATTCGGAATGTTTCATCATTAAAGGAGAGCACTGCAGGAGACAAAGTTTTACGTTGTACAGACATCTGATTGGGTCCTTACGGATTTAATTTTCTATGAATGTATTCTTGTTTGGGACTCGGGCTGAGCAATTTCCAAACGTGTTTTAGCCTAGACTGGGAGTACATTGTGTGCTATGCATTGAGTGTAGGTAATTAAACGTTTCGTTTTTTGACACAAGAGACTTACGTGTACTTAGTGGATAGTTGAAGCAATTCCCAAAGGATGTCCATGGCCTAGTTTTTATAAATGGAGCTGAACACGTACACACAAAGCGTCATGCTAGGTTGAAACTAAATGGAAAATCCTGAGTAAGTTTTTGAAAAATGGGTAAAAGTAATAGTAGTTTTTGTTTACTTAAAGACTAGGGTAAATACAAAGGTGTATTGTCAGGTGACACCAAAGATTACCACTTGAGAATGTTTCGTTATTCTTGGGGTTTGATATGTAATACATTATTAACCATATTATTGTGAGTAAATATACACAATATTTCTTTCAACTGTGACGCTTATGGTTAACAAAGAAGTTTTAACGGGGGGAAATGGGGGGTTGAAAAAGAGAGAGAGAAAGAAAGGAAGATAGACGCAACATCTACTGATTGTGAGCAAACTATTTGCGTGTGTATACAAGTGTAAAAAAGAGGCACATGCAGACTTTTCCTATCCTTCTTTGCCTTTGCCAACGTTGGAATCGTCTACCCGGGTAGTTTAACCGCTGTTTCCCTTGGAAATCGATTTTGGGCCTCAGTCACCATTCATCCGAGATTCAGATAACATGCTCTTCAATTTCTCGTTGCTCTCTTCTTCCGCTACATTTTATTACAAGGTCTCTATATATAGTAAAGTGGAGTCAGAATTGTGGGAACATTTCCGTCAGTCTTAACAAAATTACCAATTGATACATGAAAAAAAGGGATTTGTTGTAGTGCTATAGTAGTGATTGTAATCTCCTTGTATCCTTTGACAAGTGTATTCATTCCGTTGTAATTTGTTATTACACTCAAACTTCCGAATGTGTGATTTTAGTAAGTTCTGTCACCGTCCTCCTGGGTAATAAGAGTCATTCAAGTTTCACTTCACTCATGTAGTAGTAAATAGTCAGATCATTCTCAGAGTTTCCCCTCAATTTCTTATCTACCGCATTCTTCTCCCCTCTTCAGTTACCATCCAACCATTCGTTGTAGGGTAACTTGGGAAGTTTCTTCTGTTAAAAACGTTTACGAGTCTCATAAAATAAAATATATTATTTTTGTGCCAAGAAGGGATATATAAAAAAAATCTGTGGAATTAATATTATTTGTTCGCTATTGTGCATGGTTTTTTTCTGTCAGCTGTTGTAGGGTGGAAGAATCTTCATGGTAATATATATGTGTAAGTTGGTGGAGCTGGAGGTTCAATTCCTCAAAATTGTTTTCCTTTGAATATATTATATCGAGGGTGTAGAGGTAATTAAATTGGCGTGTATACTCTCCGCCAACCTCCAAAACGCCTTGCTTTGATCCTTTGTTCATCATTATTGGAATTCGGTACGTGACCCGGTGATATTTGATAAGATGCGCCAAAGTGTATAATTATTCAAGAAATAATAATTATTATTCTCGTCGGCACTAGCAGAGGCTACTAATTTTAATAATTTTGAGGAGGCCAATAGAATTAATTGTGACTGTACACAAGGAAATTGTAATCCGAATAATCTTGTGCATCTGTATTTTTTGAAGGTGTGAATTGAGTTCTTTAAGTTAAATTCGGGTTGCAACCAAGAAATACTAAAAAATATTTTTAGTGTTTTAGTATCAGTCACGCTGAAATAAATGGATTCCATATCTACTTACACTCCCAATTATTAAAGACCTGCTGTAGACATATTTAGGTACTTGTAATATTAGGAAAAGATTAGTTCGGAGGAGATGAAACAAATGTAAAGGAGCAGTGGACTAATTATTGTGAATTTTAGTCAATAGAAGTGGGCATAGACATTGTTTTAGTAGTAGCTTGAGGGCTAGGAGCTCTATAAACTATTCAATCCTCAACGTTACGCGCATTGTATGCTCTCCTTTAGCACTCCTGCTGAAATTGTGTGCACACATGTATGTGTGTAAATATATACGTGGAAATAAGCTAAGAAATGATTATTATTGGTTGAGTGGATATATAGCTTCTTCAGATTGATACCTCAATTCCAAGACGTTTGTCTCTCACTTTAGTTGCATCATGCCTTTATTTTCGACGTGCTTCTTTGCATTCCTTTCAGACCAGTTACTAGAGAGGTAAGATTTTTCTACGACCTGCCATAATAATGTAAGTTATGCCGATTTGTTATTCAAGGCAAGGATATACTATGCTGAGGAATACTTGTAGACACGGATAGGTTCTAGAGTATGTATACGTACAGACGTCATGAAGTACAAGTATGAGTCTCGGAGAACTCTCTTACGACTTTCCACTGCCATTCATCTATATATGACAATGACAAGCGATTTGAGTGTGAGTGAGTGACTTGTGCTTGTGCCTACATACCCCGAAACTTTAGAAGAATGGTGTTCATATCATATGTGAATCCTTTGGAACTCCAAGCATTTGAAAGATTGGCTGAGCATAACTTGCTCGCATTATCCGAGCATTAACTTGCATAATTTACATTTGTATGTAGACAGGCCTTGATTCTTTAAAGGTTGGCTAGTACAGGCTTATTACACACTCTCATGTATTTTTTTTCTACTCCTTAAAAAAATTGGAATGGTCCTCAAATCTAAGATTTTATGTCTACTATAATACTACTATATGCGCGCTCTATAGGAGAATACATCATGCTCATTGAGAAAGTTATTTTTACGAATCTGCGTACTACAAAAGGATCTTAGAAAATTGAATCATTAGCTCTTGGCTGAGCCAAGAGGGAAGGGAAGGGAGTATAGTAATTAATAGCCTTGAATAAAAGCCATGCGATAATTAACTGCAATGTAACATTTTGCTCCTTGTGTAATATCTCAATGAATACTGTTCCGTTTGTGGTTCTAGTTCTATGTTCATCCCAGTGATGAGCCACTTGGCGGAATGTGTGCATTCATTTCATCTTATGCAAAATGTCATTATTATTAGCAAGTTAATGAACCCTCATTGAGCTTTCAGACCTGCCACCACAGTAATGATGCAAAGTTGAGGATATTTTTAAAATTGTGAGGGGGGGGGGGGGTTAGTGGAAGGATTTGGAATATTGCAATTGAGTGGTGCGGCTGTTCCAAGGATTAACCTCCCTATATTTTGTGAGGACTTCATTGGAATTTTGAGAAGGAGAAATCGAGAGAAAAGTTGAGGATATCATCTTGAGGAATTATGATTATTGCTATGATTTTATGATAATGGTCATGGAACTGGGGATGAAATGGGACAAGAAAAATGGTGGGTTATGGTTATCCTCCCACTATTAACCATATTAAATGTGAGGATCAAATTATCCAGTTGCTGAATCATGTGGATTGAACACATTGAATTGAACACTTTACAAGGTAGTTGGGGGATACCATGGCGTGGGTGTAACATTATATAATGCTCAGTCATCCCTGTTATGGCACCATTTAGCTCATTTACAGTTCCTCTCTGATCACACACCTACAGCTCAAATCCTACTCCCGTCCTTTTTAATGACAAATGGTGGGTTAAGAAGGAATTTTCTCTTCCCTCTTGGAAGGAGAAATAAAACTTTTATTCCCTACTACATACGCCTATGCAGTTTTGAGCTTGAGTTTCTATGTCTTGTATAGTGGGCACTCAGGGCACTGGTAGTTCATGCTTAGGAACTTGACAGTAGCTTGTCTGATGAGGGTTCGGTTTCTTTATTTCAAGAGTTGTTAGATTTACTTCCTGGAGAAAGCGGATGGATTCCAGTGGACTTTCTCCAGGAGTAGGTAGTAGAGACGCTCATGTAAAGAAAAGGAGGAGGCTTTCTCCAGCTGGAGGCTCCTCTTCTATAGGGAAGGGGTAGTGTGTATGAAGTGGTACTATCTATATTGGGAATATTTTCTCCTCATGTGCTCAGCTTATAGCTTTTATAATATGAGCCATATTTTGAATGTCATATGTTAAGAAAGAAACGAAGAGGCCTTTTAGGATTCCATAGAGGGATCATTGAGGTTAAGTTTTAGGATGTTAAGATAAGTCGTGTCTTTACTGGTCTTTCTCTCGCTTTTGACTTGTTTCTGTGGGAACGTCTCATCCGCATATTCAATGTATGTGGATACTTGATGTTAAAAATGGCAAGGATGATGATGACATCTCATTTTAGGCAAACATAAAAAACGCGAACGGGATGAAAAAATTGCTTACACCCTCCGATCTCGTGAGTATTAAAGAGAAGCAGGCGAGAAGGAGAGGCAGGCGTGTGTCGGGAAAGTCCATAAGGTAACAAGTCTATATGGAACTTTCCACCTACTTTTGGAACCTGCTCCTTGTGTGATGGAAGATTTTGCCCAGTATGTAGTTGATAAGGATTACTCCTACAATCAGCTTGTCTCACTTGATCCCTATACAAATACATAGTTGTTTGCTAAAAGCTAGAGCTATGGTGTTACCCTGAGCTTAACATTGGCAATAATTCTCGAGGAAAATTAGATGCGGGTATAGCTTTCAATACGGGGCGTGAAATATTGTAAGGAGGGGGGGGGGCATGAAATGAAATTATATATTTTATTCTGCCTGTAGATTTTTTCAAGGGAGGGAGTTACATTTAATTTTTTTTTCAAACTTGGTGAATGCCTTGGCCTATACACTTACTTACGTAATGGACTTGTATAAATAAAGTTGTTGTAGGTGTACAGAGAGACGGAATGTAATTTTCTGTCAGCCTGGAATTTACTGATATTATATAACTGGAAGACGATAAGTACAGAGGAAGCTTACACTTTTCTTTCCCTTATTTTTTTCTTCTCTCAATCAGCTTCATGTGGATTGAGAGTTAGTTCTCTTTTACTCCTTTCTTCTAAGTACAAGTGTGGATATGTTGGAAATTGTGGAGGGTTCGGAGATGAAAAAAATAGGAATGTAGAAATGTAGTTAGGAACTGGCGTGAATTCAGGATGAGGACGCGGAAGGGGAGAAAATATCACAATTACAAGGAAAACGGTGGTGCTGGTGTTTGTATCGATTTTGTAGGACAAGTCATTGCACGTAGTCAGCATTAATAGGAGAAGATTCGAGGATATAATCTTAGTTGGAATTAAAACTTGGTTGGAAATTTTTCCTTGGAACTCGCTCCTTTTTTATGGCCTTGTTTACAAGCTATTTATACTGACTTGTGTATGGTGGAGATACCAAAGGGGCCTTTTATCCCAATTTTTTTCACGTTTAATTGAAACATTTAAGAAAGCTTATTGAAGGTCACATTTATTTGGTAGGAACCCCGTAAGTTTATATCAGAGTTTAAATTTTATTAATCTGTTGGCATGCTTTATTATAGATACAAATGTAAGTTTTTCTTACTTATGTTAATATTGTGTATTTTTCGTGTTAATATTATTATTAATTTGTGCTGTAATCATTTTGTGAGATACAAGAAGCCCAGAGGAATTTCCTTGTAGGAAGTTTCCTGAGAGGATGTGCATTTTATTTACCTTATGTATATTTATAGTCTATGCACAAAAAGAGACACGAAATTTGTCAATTTGGATTTTGTTCGCGAACAGCTACAACTTGACATGTTGAGACAGCGGCTATATCTGTAGGGACTTGTTCAAAGTTTTTTTTTGTGTGTATCAAAACCGAACTTGAGAAAAATTGTAGCTGAAGAGAGAGAGCATCATTAATAAGAAATAAAAATAATTAATAGAGCTGGAAATTACACTGCACTACTACATCAAACATGATAGTACTCAATGACAGTTTGAGTTCATCAGAAAAAAATGATTATCATTTACTCTACTGTTGTGTCGGTAGTTGATGCTCCGGAAACTGTGGTTATTCTGGTGAGGATGCATGTGTAATGAAAATATATACATGATGATAAAATTCAAATATGCTACATATTTTGTTTTGCTGAAACTACTACATTGACATGAAAGTTGGTTGACTAATACTAATGAATGCGGGAGAGTCGTGAGGAACCAATAAGTATTTATATTTGTGTGAAATATCTAACCAAAAACCTTCAAAAGAATTTTTTGTATTTTCTTTGTGGAAGAAAAAAATACTTGCTGTCAAAAGTCAAGTGGAAGTTAAGTAAGTGACAGACAGGGAAAGGCGAAAGTGACATTTAAAATTGATTTACATGAGAGTTTTTTCTTCTTGTGAAATGTAGTTTGATAAAATTTTGATTGAGTTGGATGCGAAATAAAAATGAATGGAACTGGTCAAAGTATGAGCTTATGTTGAGAGGACGCTAATAACTATTGTAAATCATGTAAATGATTTACTGAGGATACTTGAAAATTGTAATGTTGACCCATTCAAGTGGCTACGAAGATAATAATGCCGTCGACTTGTAAAGTGAGTCCGGACTCGATCAGGGAAGATTTTCTTCGGTCGGCAATGCAAATTTTCCTCGTCGTCTCACCACCTGGCACGAAAATACAGGTTTTAACCTCTACAGTTTTGTTGCATGTCATCTAAAAAAAATATTTTTTTTTGCTTTTTTTAAACATTAAAACATGTGACTGTAAAAAAGAATTTACATACATAAAAAATGTTTCTTTTGCTCTTTCTCTATCTCCTGCTTACTTCTTTGACTTTTTGTGACCAATGCACTAAATAGCGTAGCTCTTTCTGTAATAAACTCACTCTCGTTTTTCCAACCTCAAAGATTTGTTTTGGTTTCACATTTTTAGTGCATTTCATCCGCTTGCGCTATTCTCGATTTCATGTGACTCTCTTTTACTGTAGGGTGTGTAATAATATATTGTAGATACGAGGCGTGAATGTCACATGGATTTTTCATACTTGTCCTTGTCCTTTGTCGTTACCACTGACTTCGTTGCAATTATTTAGATATATCTACACATATATTGTAACAGGCACACTTATCTTTGTAATAGCAGTGTCACGTTTGTATATCCACGTCCTTTAAACTTTACCTACAATATTCTCTCTGTTACACTTTGGATTTTTTTTGTTCTTGTAACGTTGTAACCTCTTGAAGATATTGCAAGTTTATGCTCTTGTTTTTTTTTTCAATATCTGGACGAATTCTCAAATTACCATAGTTTTATGAAGGTCTGACATTATTTTGCCATGAATTATGTATGACTATATATAAAATTGCATATGTCAACTGCAGATATAAATCCCAAGTGTATTTAAATGAGATATATATCTATATACGTAGAAATAAGGGCGGCTAGAGCTAAATGTAAATAATGTACAGGATCATATTTTTGGTGTATCCAAGAAGGGAAGGATTTGCCAGATTGTATTCCAATTTTTTTTATGTCCCATAGTTTCTCTCGTTTCTTTTGCCATCTTTTGTGATGAGGATTTATGGACTGCATAAATATATTTATATAGATGTGTGTAATTATGTAAATGTGTGGGTACCGGGGGACCAGGAGGAAGGAGGATGTTGGAGGCTACTTTAAAATCCCCAAGTTAATTGCCAAATTGAATTGAGGATTCATTGTTTCCAGTATAGAGTGATATAGGTGTGTATCTGTGGGGTTTGGGCATAGGTTTTAGCTTTACATAAGTGTAGCTTATTTTGTTTCCCATTAGGCTTTCCCTGTCTTTATAATATAATAGGAACATTCATCTAGCTTCATTTTCATTCACCTTTAAGGGTGATATTATTGGAAGGAAGTACCATCATCGGAGCCCTGTCATATGTAGTATGGTTAAGGGGAAGGAATGAACTATAGTTTTCTATTTTGACATATATTTTTGGGAGGAATAAAAGCGGGGAAAAGGTGGTCCTCTAATAAGTCATATTTCAGGAACCTAATCCAAAGTGTATGCATTTTGGCTATTACCATAGTAATATATGCTCCACATAGGCATTGCATTACTCATGATTAATTTCTCTTGTACGGTATCCTTTGACCTGTGAGCTAGTAAATTCGCTCTGTATGCGAAGTTGAAAAATCCACTCCTTTTACTACTTTTACTCTCTCCGTGTTATTTTTAGCTATTTTCCAAACTTTGGGCTCCCTGGTTATTTTTAAAAGGGAAATGAAGAATAATATTTTATTTGGAAATATGAGCCAGGGTTAAAATATTGTCTTATGTATATTTTGAAGTATTATTATGGGACTTTTTTATTATTACATTTTTTATGAGATATTTTTTATTATGTAAAGTATAGTAATTTGTAATGTCTTGGAGCAGGAGTGACAATGAATGCCTAATTGTGGGGATTATTTCTAGGAATAAATACTAGTGCAGTCATAGGAACAAGGTATGTGGAGCGGAAGCTTTTGTTGATGAAGTTCTATAAAGAAAAAGTAGTTAATTGGACCAACGGGTTACAGGAATAAGTACAATAATATTTGTAGGGAATACCGGAACCTTACTTTTAGTTAGCCCAGCGTATGGGACATATCTAGTGTGAGCAAAAGCATGTAATATTACATTACTCCATACAAGGCCATTGTAATGATAATTGCTCAGGCTAAATATGTTGAGCTTGTACTTTCCATTCACGTATAATTTAACGCTACATTAATTTAATTTTGCTCTACTATATGTGCATGTTGTTGTATGTCTGGAGAATACTATGGTGAGGTAGTATATAAAGTAACCCGATGAGTATGTAAACAAACTATAAAATCTCATTGGATATTGGAGTTGGTCTAGAAAGTACAGCAAGCTGAGGCTCGCTTACGTATATGGAGTTGATAGATAAGGAAAAGATGGGAAATTGGAGGAAAAATATGTAATTTTCTTATGGTCAGCAAGAAGCAGCAGCACTCGACTCATTTGTATTTTTATTCTAGTTTTATTCCCTTGCCTAAATAGTACTATAGTGATGAAACTCTAGTAGTGTAATGTGTATGTGGCCTTTTCTTTGAAATAATAATATATAGGCCGTATAAATCATGTTTTTCCTCCGCTACTTCCATATAACTTGATTTGTGTTGGAACTCATAAAGCTCTTCTGAAAGTCTTCTGGGTGAGGTTTTTTTTCCTTCAAGGGGTGTTCTAATGCAAGATAACCTTTATTGTGAGTACATGTGTTGGTTCATAGCTAAACTATAATTTTATCAAGATTTACTAGTTGAGCAAGTTACAAGTTAAGTTTTTAAGGCTTAAAGCTCTCTCTCTCTCTCTCTCTCTCTTTCTCGTTCTCACTCATATGCCGTTAGGTCCTACGTATCATCATCATTCTTGGGATACTTTAATCGTGAAACACAAGTTCTTCTCCAACTTCTACCACCATCACCCTTTGACAAAGTACCTTGGAAATTTTTCTCTCCGACGTCGTGTTCTCACACAAATGACTTGTTCAACTTCAACAATTGCCCTTTAATATTGAAAAGTGTAACTTTTGGCTAGAATTTGTGAGGTGTTGAATTATTGGAGGTTTTTCTGTGTCTCCACGTTATAATACGTTATGGGAGTCATAATAATTCCTTAGTGATATTTCGTGTTGATAGTTTGCGGGATATTTTGTTTTGGAAATTTCACAGGGTCCTCAACATGGTTTTATTTAGCCTTATACCACAGTTCTTATTGAGTGTAAGTGAATTTTTTTTATTTTTATGTAGGGTTTATATACAAATTGTGTGTAGCAAGGTTTTTTATGTTACTATGGTGATTTTGATTTGGCAAATAAGTAGTGCTCCATACGTCCTCTGTAGTGTGCTTATTGAAGGAAAGATTGAGCTATTAAATTTGTGAAGGTTGACTTGTATTTTTATGGTTGTGTGACGTAAATCAAAAGATTTCAAATAGGGATTAAAGTGGGGAAAATCATGGTATAAAGAGCCATAATAGGTACATGAAATGGGGTGGAAGCTTTTGTTAGCTTCTGCGGACTTAATTTAAATGCAGGCATGAGTACGTATATAGAGACACGTAGGCTTCTATGTACTATAGCAGAGGACTGCATTATGGATAGGAACCACATTAAATTTTGATGATTTTTTTCTCATTTTAGTCAGTCATAAATGAAATTTCTGCATACCTCAATACATACAATATATAAGATAAGTGTACTAAAGGTGTGCCATTATTAATTGTTATATCTATATTTAGATAGGAAATGGAAATAAAAAAAATGAAGCATTCCCCTCAAAGACTTTAATAGTATTCATCATGCGAAGCTTATGCAAGGGAATACGTAATAAAAAAAATAGCTGATACTATATCTGAGAAGAGAGGATTTTCTAGGGAGATTCAATTATTAGAGTAACTATGTAATGTCATGAGAGAGTCTATAGTATGCTGAGGGGAAAAAAACCTAGTAATTCTCAAGTTCTAAGCAGTGACTCTCGGGTCGTTTAAGGAGTCTTATATGTAGGAAAGTGAATGTGGAGCTTGATGACATTAGGAAAGGAGAGAGAGAGAGAGAGAGAGAAAATTGTAGAAAATTGAGAAATGGAGAAAAGACTCGGTCTAATACTGGAGATTGATGGGAATAAAAGAAATTTCATTTCCCTCTACCACCTTCCCTTTCTCTTTATGTGCCCATTGTATTTAAAACGAAGATTTATAGGAAGATGCGAAGGATGTTATCGCCCTTTTAATGTGAAAAACAGAGTTTTTGTTCCGTGGATTTTTCCTCTCCTTCGCTAACTTCCTTATTATTGGAGTTGAGGGAAAAGAGGTAAAAACTGCTGGAAATCTTAGCTCTTGAGATGTGGTCCGAAGGTAAAAAAAATAACACACATATATATAAATCCCATGTTGGGTCTCTTATAGTGCGGTTGGTTTGGATTGTTGGCACTCTGATTTTTCCTCCTCTTACATTGATTGTGTCCGACCATCTTCATCTTCAGATGCTCTCTGTCCCTTTGTAATTTCAAATAATGGCTAATTTCTGACTGAGAGTGTTATGGAGGGAAATGGTAGTGAAATAAAAACATACCTACTGAGTTTATCCTTTGAATTGGAGAGATTTTTTGTAGGAAGTGGACCCCTTGGGAGACTGAAATTATGTGAGGGAAGTAATGATGTGTATATTTTCATGGGTTTCCTCATTGTGTAGTACACGAGAGTAAATCATTATATTTTTCCTATATGTATTACAAAATGCTTTATATCATTTGTATTACTATTGAATGGCCATCTACTACTGCAATAAGGGTTTCTACCTAATGATCTACCTGCGGCAGCTATTGTATGTTCAAATGTAGTAATAATGATTATTTGGTGGCGATGGCTACGTAGGACGTCATTATAAAATGGTTTCAAATATAGTTTTCCATCACAGTAAATATACAACTTCCCTAAAGAATATAGGAATAACTCAATAATATTATTTGAAAATGGAGTGATTATTTAAGTGAAGCTGATGTGAAGTTTACAATTACAATGTAATCATTCACATGGGACGGATGGATTGGCTCGTGTGTTTTTTTCCCTTCGTTTTCCTTAAATTTGAATTGATTCTTTGGTTTTCAAATGAATTGGTTTTGGTTCAAAGATTCATACACTATTTTTATATATAAATGTACGTAGTCAAATGAGAAGCCCCAGCACGTAGGGTCGCTTAGCAGCATCTTTCCAATCATTGAAATTGAAAAGTTATTGAATTTCTGTATTGTATATTGAGAGGAAGTGGAAGAGGATTTGATTGATTACGGATTTATGGGGATTGTACATTATTTTTGAGGGTTTAGCAAGGTTGGCGTAAGGTATTAAATTCTATAACTGGTTAGCATTTCATATGTAATCAAGTGTAAAATCTATCTTTGGCATTATTATATTCATGGGATTATTTCCTAGGACGTTCTTTCTGCCCCCATTACGTACATTCGGCTCTATGGATAAACAAATGGTTGTTGTGTGGTATTTAAACTGTTATGTATGTCTCGGAAGTCTAATATTCTATACTATACTATCGTTTCTCTCTTCCCCGCTGCTGCCTCTTTCTGTTGTAGGTTGAATGGAAATCATTGAAAGTCAAATATATGTAGGATGTAGGGAGATGTATGTATATTTGGGGAAAAGCCGATGGGATTGGTTGCTGCCAAAATTATTTTGTTAATTCTGGTTGAGCGAAAGTAAAAGCGTTTGAGTAAACAAAATATACGGGATATTTAGAAGGGACTTTGTGTAGGAGAGCGGGGCCTGGCTTTGAAAAACTCCTCGGCATAATTGAATGAATAAAATTCTGCCCTTGTCTTGCTCATATTGAATAGAGAGATTCTCTATAACATGGAGGTTGGGACTGTATCTGTTGTTAGAGTGAGGAGTGGTATCGTAATAGGTTGATGGAAGTACATAATATGTTTTAAATTGTGTATGGGAGATTGTTGTGGGAATGGATGGGAATGCGGGGAATTCTTTTGTCTTTTGGCGTATTGTGTGAGTAAAGTAGTAGGGCCTGTAATAGGAGTAAAGTGGGTAGTAGTTATGTCTCGTGTGGATGTATGTGTATGTTGACATATATTAGAATGTGTGTAAAGTATCTGCAGCAGTGAATTTTAAGAGGAGCAGTGTAAGTGTAGAAGTAGCGATTCCGCATCATCCAGTTTGTCTGTTCTTGTCCAACCGATAATCTATGGTTATAGCTGCAGCACAAAGTGTATCTCCTGTGCCAAGTTCAATGACACGTGTTGGTCCTTTGGTAGCAGTTGGCTATTGATATTGGCTCTATCCGGGGGAAGATGTTCCACACTCTGGATTGTCCATCTTCTCTCTTTCTCATTCTGAATTTTGTTGTTGTTGTTTTTGGGTTTTAGATTTCACTTTTAACTTGTTCCGGAACTCTCCAGGTCCCATCAGTTTGCATGATTATATTGCATGCGCTGGGTTTCCTATGTATACGTATTGCTATTATTTTTCTTGGTAAATGGATGAGGGGGTTGCGTGGATGTGAGGAATAATTTGTAAAGACATACTAGAAATTATATTGTCTCCCAACTGACGCATTGACAGGAACATTGGAAAGGGAATTGGTTTTAACTTGGAAATTTCGAAAACAGGACTGCACTTTCCTGTGGTTTCTCTTACACTAAAGGCCCTTCAGAATATGATGAGGTGTGAAATGTGGGTTTTTTTTGCACGTGTAGTTTGACTATTTGGTGATTGTACATTGGCTGTACTTGGTGGATATTGGGATGTAGTGACAGAATAAGTCCACTTATTTTTACTTAGGAGGGCACTGGGAGATGAGCTTAAGGGCAGTTTGTGGATAGAATGTTGCGTGTGAAATAAAGAGGACATTTTTGAAAATAGCTGTCCGTAATTGGAATAATTTTAGTAGATGTTTTTCCCATCAAAAATTATTTTATTCTATTTCTAAGGCTAAACCATAATGTAGTTATAGTAGATACAGTTTACCTATAGAAACGTAGAAATGAATAAAGAGGTAATTATTACCTAGTATTTGTGTAACTGCTCCCTTTTACGAGTTCGTCATGTAAAAGGGAAACGTTTGCAAGTTGTTGGAGCTAACACTTGGAAAAATTCTTGCTTTTCTCCCAACCTTTGAACATAAAAGTTTTTTCCCCCTTTATCCGGACTGTATTGACTGAAAAGGGAGTAGGAGTAAGTGAACAATAAAAATGAGAGACTTAAAGAGAAAGCTCCTTGCAATGGGTTTTCGTCGTACCTACAATTTATTTGCTCTTTTGCTCTGCACATATCAGTTCCTCTCATGAGCTCTCAACGTCGCTTTTAATGTTTACAAATGGATTTACTATTATTACTCGAGTTTTTTCGTAATAACATGTATCGTTGAAATACTTTTTTACACGAGCCTTGTTACTTGTATTATATTCTGTAGTATTTATAACTATGTAACGATTTTCTCGTTTGTATTTTTTGCAAAGTTCATTTTTGGACGGGACGGTATTTATGAGTTTTTAAAATTATTCCAGCTTATCTTACCTGACAAAGGAATTAGCATTTCATGCTGGAGCTTCTTTATATTCATGTTAAAAGTGATGATTAATATTGAAAGAACTTGCACACGTTGTGATTGAACGGTGCTTTTATAGGGTTAGCGTATTGAAGTTAAAGGGTATAGGGTATTGCACAGGCCTTTTTAAAAGATTTACTTACAGACGTAAAGTGCTCGGAAGAAGGAAGTGCTCAAAAAACAATATTGAGGATTTAGGTTTACTTACGTCAATTACTACGTACAGATATACTTTCCAGAAAAACTTTAGGATTATCCTGGTAGAAAATGGCTATGATGATAGAAATGGCAAGCGCTTCCAAGGAAATTTATCTTAAGGCTAAGCTGTTAGCTCCAGAGTGAACTGGGTGGGCTATATATATTGTACAATGAGTTTTTCCTGAATGGTATCGATGGGTTGATAAAGTGTATAAGTACGTCATAAGTGAACTTGGAGACAAGACTACTTTTTACACTACTGACTTTGGTCACGTAAATATCCTCCTACCTACTGGACCCACCAAGCTGTCATTGGCAATTTCAAGGGAATTTCTAGCTCATGCCAATTCAAGATAAATGCTTTGGACATTTTAAAAGACTAGGTAACTTTTCCATACGGAGAGTAAATGGATAGAATTACATTACGTTGTTCCCTACTTGAATTTCAGGCTCGTAATATTTGATGTTCGTGTGACATCAATGAATAAGGATGTAGCTGACACGTGCATGTGTGTAAAAGTGTATTTAGAAATAGTTGGAAATTTCCTTCCCTGTGGTCCAAATGTAGCGACAAGTTTAGTTTTTGTGTTTTTTTTTCGAACAAATTTTAACACTAATGGTGCTTGTCATGATTTACATTAGAGGAAAAATCCCTTCACCTCTGTTCTTGGTAAATTTGGTCACTTGGTTAAATTATGAGGTTTCCATGGACACCGAACTCTTGAAATTCTCTGTGAAATTCTGGGAATTTACTGTCTATAAAAGCTTAGAAGAAAATTGAATGTTAATGGCTCTGGGAATAGTTACACTATTCTTGATAAAACAATTTGTGAATGAATTCAAACTTTAACGGCACTTTTAACGCTCCCAAGAGTCAAGTTTTTGTCATTTTACAATAATGTAACGAATTTTGTGTACCCCTTCCGCCCATCTACTCCTGACTCCTTTCTAATATGCGTAAAGTTTAGAGATTTTGGTTACTAGAACCTTAGAAAGTATTGAGGAAGAAATGTAGGTCATGTACTAGTCATTATTACAAAGCAAGAAAGTTTTGTGCCGACTTCTCATTACTTTCCCACGTACTACTAATTGATTGGAGAGATTCAAAATAGGGAATAAATCACAAAGCTTTTGACTCACGACTTTCTTTGTCATCGTGTTGAAACGTTAGAAAGTTGGTTTTGGAACTTTCCTCTACTTTTGATCTTTCCCTTCATTCTCAGAATCTTTGAATCCTTGACAATGCTTCTACCTGCTCCTCATGAATACAAGTCCAATGAAGTTTCATTGAGCTATCCAGCCAAGCTCTCATTATATTATGAACTTAATCTATATAAGTTTTAAAATTTATTTAAAAGGATAAAATGTCTTTTTACCACATTTTTATCATGTGGGTTCATAGTTAGTGATAACTAGACCTTGACTCAATTTCCTCTCGTATAATCCAATATTCCTTACACCGTTAAACTTTGATAGTTTGAAGTGTAGAGTTTTGTAGGTTAGGAAATTGATATATACCATTAGGTTGAAATGAAAGGGATTTTTTCCAATGTGTACTATACTACCGTACTGTTTGTGGTAAGTTTGACATGTGTGGAAATGTTTGAAAACCTGTCACGTGGAAAATATGTAGTGGCTAAAAAGGAGCTCTAGAGGATTGGCTGGGGAATTGTTTCCTCTATACATAGATTTGGAGTGGCCATTGCTTAGGTTGTAAAAGTTGTAATGAAATAATTGAAATACCATGTACTATAGTAGCGCCCTTCCATAATATTTGACAGTAGCATTTAGTTTTGTAATTTGAAGGGGAAATGATAGGACATTGTACTGAAACAAAATTTTCAAAAGAAATAATAAGGATGACAAAAAGAAAATATTGAGGATTTGAGAGGAGTTTATAGTTTTAGGGTTTGAAATGTTGTGGTCGTGTGGTACTAAAAAAACGCGTGTGTACATTATATAGTGCATAAATTGAAAGTGAAGATATGAGATGGAATTGAGTGATGAATACGGATGATTGAAACTGAAGCTTTTCTCGAGATTGAGCGTCTCTAAAATCTCGGATGTTAAAGTTGAATGTGTTGGAGACTTGAGCGAGGCCATCATTTAGACCAAATTGACTTACGTCAAGAACCGGACAGTTTAACAACGCATCCATTGTATAAATGTCAAGTTACGTTAGTACTTTTCTTCCCTCTCCCTTTAACGAGATAACTTTCAAAGGAGTATGTAGTAGCTATGTATGCCCTGCTATGCGTGTGTAGGAGTATATGTATATAGACGGAGGTTGTGTCGTCCCAAGTCAAGTGAAACTTGTCTATTCTGCATAGCTCCCGTATGTTTTGTGTTTGGCAAGGTTTGGCTGGTGTAAGTTAAGAGCGTTGAAAAGCTGACGGGGATGTTGATAGGTCTTGTACCATACAACATTCAAGAATATTATTATCTGTTAGAAGCATCCGAGTCTTGGATAAGTGTAATGCCTTTCAGGATGTTGTTGACAGGTCCGCTTCAAATAACAATTCAAAGGAGAATTCCCTTGTCGGTGGAAATCTCTGAACCTACATTACATCACATTAACTCTCAAGTCAAGTCATACTCCTCGTGCTTACGTATTCAATGGAGACAGAATATAATAGTAAAATTATATGGACGCGATTTTTTCGATTTGTACTAAAGATATTCGGAAGGAAATTGCAGAACTGTTCGTCGTCAAACGAGTATAGTAGTAGTAGTCTTCTGTGCTAGATTTTTATTATTACTGAGATTTTTTAAGAGGTCGAAAGACAAAAAGAAAGGATGAACACACACATCACACAAGCCATAATAATTATTCCAAGTTAGAAAATTGAAGTGAGAAATTATTGGACTTCTAGAAATAAATCTTTTTTTATGTATATTTTTAAGAGGGACGAATCAAAATACTTTTTAGTTTGATTGACATTCACGCCATATCCAGGTTGTTTAAGAATGATTGGTAAAATATGGAATTAAAAGAGTCGAGTGAGATAAAATTGGAAGGGGAAAAAAGGATCGATGCTATTGTGAGAACGATTAAATGGAAGAGGTATGATTTTGGAGTAGGAGACGATTTATTTGAGTTGAATCACCTTACAATTCTAACTGGATGAGCTAAAAGAAATGTTGCGTGTGTGGGGATCCTTTCCTTGTTTGGAGTATCTGTAGTAGTACATGTATAATATATATAAGACATTGTATATGTATGTATGTATATAAATGACGTCGTCGGAATAAAATTTTATTTGAGATTGAGGCTCTTTAAGTGAAAGTCTGAGGCGTCCGCTTCTACTCGTGTCAGATTGATCTGATTTCTTGTGGACTATCAAGTCCTGGCTTCTCTCGATAGATTTTCTCTTGACTTTCTCCTTCTCCCTCAGTATCCATGTAAGTGTGGGCTCCCAAGGAAGCTAACTTTAGTATTTTTCATGATGCCTCTCTGCTCTGGCCTCTTGTCATTGTCAATGTGAATGGTAAGTGCAGGATCTATTCTGTAGGTTGTAGTAATATGTTAGATATCAAGTTATAATAGTAATAATTCCTTGGATGGTTCACAAAACTCCTGCTCGTTTTGATAGGAGTTTTGAAAATGGAGAAGGACAAGGTTTTGGTAAACACATTCTCGAGCGTTCAGTTTTTTCATGACAGTTTTAGCCACGGCACACGTCTTTGAACGAAGCACACACACACACACACACTATTTAGAGGTGCTCATTGTTGGGGGATTGGCCAAATTAAATGTGTTAGAACGTGAACTATCTACACATGTAACTATGTGTACATTTTGTGGAGATAAAAAAGAGGGAGAGTGGGAGTGAGAGGGATTCACATATTGAGCTGATGATGAAAATACCATTTGAGTGCCTACTTTTGTTTTTTACGTGATGAAAAAACATGATTCTTTATTACAGAATACCTAGCTCACGAGCTAGTACTACTTTGGCCACTTTGATTTATTTCTTTCCCTTTTCCACGATGACTTTCTCTTATACATTACGTAGTTTGTTTTTCCTCTCATTCTTTACATAGTTCTGGACCAGGAGCTTTTGGTATGTAGGATGGACAACGAAGCTATGACTAATCTCGCCTAAAGTTAATATCATTTCCTGGCTCTTGTCTTTTGTACGGTGGTCTTCTGCAGTACAAACTCTGTGTTATGTTTTATACGAAGAAGGTATCGATACGTGTTTAGTGCATAAGTAAATGCTGGGGCAGAAATGGCGGGTAGTGGCTAAAATTGAGCACACATGACTGGAAAAGGTTAGTGTAGGATGTGACTGAGGAAATAAGTGTGAGAAGACTTATGACCATGGCCCTCTTTACATAGAGGCATAGGTCCTTGTTGAGGGAAAAAATAAATAAATAAAAATAAATCAAACTTGAGACCATACATTTTGCTTGTATCATGTCAGATTTTGCTAAATCACACTCAATCTTCCAAGAGATATTTTATCTTGAAAAGGAGTACTACTACGTGTATGGAACATGTAAAGAATACAAAGGAGGTCTAAAACTGTAGTTACTCAAGTATGTATAGTATCTACTTTTGCCATATTCCTGCCTATAAGTCAAGTCCATGTGGAGAGACAGGAGCATTGAAAGAGTTGATTTTCTTTGTGAAAGTAGCTCAATATGTTTTTTTGCTTTCACTTCACTCACTCTTATTTTCTCTGTATTTGTGCTACATGGAAGAGTACGTGCACTTACTCTCCGAGTAATGGTTTATTTAAAGATAGTTTGGAAGGAAGTTGGGAAGAGGAAGTAGGCTGGTACAAATGTCCATTTTTTATCTACTACTATACACTCAATGTTAATGTTGCCATTGAGCTGGATGATAGAAATATCTGTATGTACATACATACTGCACGCTGCTGCTCCTGTGGCTACAAAATTACAACTCTGCTCTTATTCCCTTTTTAAATGTGAAAGCTTGTACTATGTTGGTGGGGTATATGGTGTATTATATGTTGTAGTTAAGTTAGCGGGAGGAAAGCGGAATTGTTTTAGTGTGTGGCTTGATCCTTATACACCATTATTCCTAGCCATTGCTATATATGAGAGTGTCAAATAAAACGAGAATAGATTGGCATATAGGGGGAATTTAATTGAGGAGTCTACAAATAGCTGGGGTAACCTTAGTTGAATGTATTCCTGTCAGGTTTGAATGGCTGGATGATTAACTTGGTCCCTGACATCACATTTCAATGTTATAAGAGGAGGGCTGTGTAGATATGTACGGGATACATGATACCAACTAGTTTTGAAAGGTTCCATGTACGGAGATGGAGATACTTATCATGTTTCAGTTTTATTCTGTACTATAGTGAGTTATTCCATGATTGGGATATTTATGTGGAGGTGTGGGAGTTATGGAGTTCTGCTTAAGATTTCATTCTTGATAATATTTTTGATGTGAGTGGAGGGAAGTGGATGCTTCTGTGGAACTTTCTCTTTTGTCTTTCTCCCTACAACCGGGGAATGAGTGAGGTATAGACGCAGGGATGTTTTAGGCTAGTATATTAGTGGGATTTGGTATGTTGTGCGTAGCGGGGATGGTATGGGAAATATATGGAGAGAGGAGTAGAGCTACTGGGGTCCTATGTATAATATAAATAGTTGCATCTCTCAAATAATCTTTCATGTTGGAGAGAAAGTCATGAACGTGACTGGGCTTCCTTGATATTTTTCCAACACTCTTTCATTAATATTAATATTACATAAGGTCTTGGGCATATTTCGCTTCAAGATAAAGAATGAAAGGCTTATAGGTAAGTAGGGGGCGCAGCCTGTGGGGTAATCATCTTTGATTTCTATTTTGTCAACCAGTTGTAAGATTGCCGGGAGAGCGGGTTAGGCGTTTTGAATCTACTGGGATTTTCTGGAGGGACATACCAATTCATTATGGATGATTTTGAAGAATACAGCCTGATTGTTTTGCATGCATAATGTATTGGTGAGAGGATTGGCTAGGGGAGTTGAGACGTGAGTCACAAATCGACTGTAGCTTCGCAATGGTCAGGTACAATGAATTTCCATATAAAGCCCAAGGAAGTGTAGTTTGTCTTGCTTTTTCTGTAATACTACAACAGTAGATGCAGATATACCGTGGATTTGGATGGGAGAGAAATTTACACTTACGTTTGTTCCCTGTATTTTGTTACTTGGTCTTCCGTCTCATATGTAAGGGGAGGTTGCTGTGGAATATTGAATGGAAATAGTATGTTTGCTCCATGTATATTTTTTTTGACTGGGCCCTTTTTCATGTGTCGAAACTCATATGTTTGGTGTTCATATCATCCTCATCATATGAAATTGAGTATGATATGGGAGGAAAGGAACGGAGCACGTGGATTTATTCTTGGAAGAAGCCATTCCAGTTTTGTTATGAGCTCAAAACTTTGTCTGTTACTCTTAACTTATATGATATGATAGTACTTAAAAGGGTATATAGAAGCAAAATGTGCTGGATCATTTTCCAAGTAAGTTGAACCTTGAACCCAAATAGGTGAAGCTGAACGTGTGCATTACAAAAGGGAGAAAAAGGAAAAGCTTCATTTTACTCGAAAATTCGGTTATGCTAGAAACGCTTGATATTTACTATATTAAACGGGAAATAACGAGCTTGGATAACTTTGTTGAATGTTACTGTATTGACTACTACTATGCTTCTGGGGAAAAAATTGACTCTACTTTTATTGGCTATAGCTATTATTTGATCCTTAGAAATCGAAGTCCCGAAACTACGGCCCTTTTACAGCTTATGCTGCCTACGCTCTTGTATTGTAATGAGTAAACATTCGGAAAGGAAGATACTTTGTAGGCTTTTTTAAAGTATCCATGGAAATAGTATGCGTGGGTGTCCGTCTTGATTTCACCTTTATGACATTTATTGTGAGCTTGAAATACAATTTTGACCAGATGTTTTGAATTGAAAATTTAATTGTAGCCGAAATATTGGTAGTTGTTTGGAACCAGTCGAGTAGGTTTGGAGAATAATTTTAGACAGTAGTTGAAGGTGTGAGGAATTGGAGGACTTGGAAGAAGGCCTTGTAATAAGGGATTTGTGTATACAATAAACAGTATTCTAGAACTGGGCCAGAACTATTTCACAACACAAAAAGAAGTGTAACAATTTTATTATGCGTTAAGGTCAAAAGTTGAAGTGTGGTGTGACTTGCAAGTCAAAATAGTCAATGTTAACGTAAGTAGTAAGGAAGCGGTTACGGCTACGGCGCATCTTTTCCATTAGCTAATAGGAAAGATTTTAAATATAGGCTGACTAGTTATTTTTACATTATGCACTTTTTTCTAAAAGAACTAAATTACTAATAATTTAAACATCGCCATCAAAGCAACGAAATCCATAACTACAGCATTAATGACGATCCAACAGCAGTTTTTCAGGCGTTAAAATACATAGTAGGAAAATTAATTTTTATTGTAGTAATAATTAAGTAGTGGAAGCTGAAGCAGTATTGACATTAGTAAAACAATGGGTATTCTTGCTTCGATAGGGACTCGAGACCACAAAAATAGGACTCAATAATTTTAATCCCTCAGTTAAACAGTTATATGCTTGCATTCGTGCCATGGGCTCAGGTCTCCAGTGGAAATTAAATATTGTTCGTATTTTAGACACTCAGAATAATATTGCATCAGCAGAATTGATCATATAAATAAAAAGAGAAGTGCAGTTTTGAGGAAATTCTGTGATGGAAAATAAAGCTCAATGAAAATAAATATTAATGTGTCAATGACTGCGGAAATGGTATATTTGAAGATGATTCACTATTAGTGGACAGGATGGAGTAGTGATAGTATTTATGTATGTACGTATGGGACTGGAAGAAAATGCTGAAGGTTGTGGATGTTTCTGTAGCTATTCCCTGAATTTTATTTTTGAAATTGGAACAGTCTTTGTTGTTTTGGTAGAACACCGAGGAGAGGCTTTTGAGATTTCTTGGAGGAGCGGAGAAAAGTTGTGTAGGGAGGGTATGAGAGATTTTTGCATAATACTCACGTCCGATTCCTTGAGAGCACATATTGCATCAGTCATGCATAAGAGGCTATGCATAGTAATTTGAAATGAGTGATTTTTACGAGAAAGTGCTATATTTATATGCTGTGCTGGTTACATATTAATATAATTTGTCGGTGGTAAATTAAAACAAGATTTTGTAGTATTGAAATGTTGTGTGTAGGTTCACGTTCCATTCCAGGATATTTGGCTAGTTGGGAGATAGATTGAGGAGATGGAAGTTTTCCCTTGTTTCAACCATCTTAGTTGTCACATTCAGTTGTGAGATACTGGCAACTGGGAAAGTAATGTTGCACAAAATTTATGCGATGACGTGTTTGCTGTCACTAGTATTCAATCTTGAAAGCATATGCTTTCATATTGGCTAAAATATATACGTAGGACATGAAGCGATTCACATGAGAGTGTTTCTACAGAGTATATTTATACAGATCTGGGCTGGAGGATATTTCCTTGTGAAAAGATTTTCTCTAATGGTTTATAGGTTACTTTAAGTTAGTTGTGTGCACGTCTATTTCTAGATACTTTTACGTATACCGTCTAAGTGTATGTATATGCATAGATACATATTATGTGTGTACGTGTATATTCGGGATGGAAATGAGTTCCAGCGTCCTTTGCATATTCATTGCCGCTTTCCTCGAAGGAACTGAGCACATTACTCCAATTTTTCTTATTCATGCACCTACGAAAGTATTCACGTCGCTTTGTGGGTGGCGGTTGTATATCTCACTTGGGAATGCATATAAAGTTTCCCGTAACTTTCCCCGTCTATCTGGTGGTATGGTGGTTCCTTGTTGGAGAAGTGTTGTTGTCGCCCTGATTTTCTTCTTCTACAGTACCCTCCTTGCATAGGTCACGGACGGAATAAAAAAGCCAGCTACTCAGATCAACCCTTTCCCATCAGATTCTTCTTTCCTATTAGTTGTCACGGTCTATGGATTGGCAAAACAAACAAAGCTCCATTAGACAAGAGTGGCATGCTTAGGGATTTCAGGACGGAGCCGGACTCTTATGATATTCTTGTAAAAGGAAGAATAAATTATGCTTTTGATCCAAAATCCATAATTGTGATGCATTTGTTAGGAAGTAGAGGTGTATATGGTTGATGTTTGGAGAAAACTCATGCGACTAAATTTTGGGAATTTCTTCAATTAAATTATATCTGTCTATCTTGTACAATTTTAAGCCCATTTCATGTATTATTGAACTTGCTTTTTCATGTGTAAGGAAAATTAAATGGAAATTAAAATTAAAGGGTGGTTTTGTTTTTATTGATTGCAGGGCCGATCTCGAAGTCTCACTCATATTGATAATTTGGATCCCGCCATGTTACTTCGTAACGAGGATATGGATAGTAAGTCTGAACCGGATACTTCGCAGGATCTACTATTTGTACCAGGACCCACAGAGAGCCGAGAGTCCCGTCGAAAAAAGTTGGCTCGTTCCCAGGTAATATAAGTCATGGCCAATCCATGTCGCCACTAGAATTAATACACATCCAATTTAATTACAGTCGTACGCAACGTATGTGCTTCATCCTTTGTATTTGCACTAAGTATCTACTTCACTCTCACTTATCTAATCCGTTGAAGTTAATAGAAAAAAAGGAATAGTCCATATATTGAATGTTATGGAATTAATTCCGTGGAAACATGTCCTTGAAAATTAGAGATTATTTTCTGAGTAGGGTCTGACTAGTAAATAATTATAATATGAACTTCGAGTTCGTTAGATCAGTACGGATGGAGGAAACTTCCATGTTTAGTAGTAACAATAGTAATTTGGAGATTTATGGGATCCCTTAAAATTATTATGAAGATTGTGACAAACTTTGGTACTTTATGTAGTTTCATATGTGCAGACGATATGTACGCATGCAAGGACTTATGTACAACTAAACGCAAGGAATAAATTAAAGCATTTTCCGAAGGTGTTACTCCGTTTAATCATTAGTTTTTAGCTTTCTTTCGATATAGTGTACCTACATAATATTTTGTTTAGTTTATTTTGAAATTAGTTTATAAAATGTTTGGAGGATGATAATAATAATGAATGTTTTGTTTGGCATTAGGTTTCTAGTTCGGAGTTCTTCAGTGTGTGCTTTGATGGAGAGCTGGGTTCCGGACTGGAAGAATTCCTCCCTGCCACACGTGGCACTTGCCTCGGGTAAGGATATTTTGAAAATATTGCCCTTTCGTTAGTCGAAATTGAGATGGATTGCTGTACATTATTTTTGAAAGTATCAGTTTACAAGCGGGAGAAAATATAGTAGCCTAATATAATTTTCACTTCATACTTTGAATAAACAAATTTGTGCTAATGCAGCTGAGCATAAGAGCCAGTGGGGATGAGAAAATTTGTAAAGTGACAGAAGAATGGAAACTCGTGCTACTTAATCCGCCCCTTTCGTATAGAGGTCATAGGTCACATTAAAGATTTACGGAGTGAAAGTAATTTTCCGAGTAAAAATATTTTTTCCCGTTATTTTATACAGTATAATAATTATGGTTAAGAGAGTGAGCTTTGTTGGAGCTCGAAAAGTCCGAGGCTTTAACTTCGTTGCCTGATTATAGGGGAGTAGATAATGTGAAATCCGGATCCTCAAGCGTATTATCCTTGCCAATCAATAAGTATTATGAGAGGAAGGAAAGGAAGGGGATTTTTAAAAGGTAGAAAATGCGATAGGAGAAAAAAAGATTGTAGGATTTGAAAGTTTGACGTCAGCCTTTTTGAATATTTACTAATGCTCTTGTCTTTGTGAATGGTGGATGATGCTTGTTTGCTAGTTCACTTATTATTCTCCCATATACTTTTATAATCAGCCAGATGCGCAAACTTTCACCACACTTCCTTTTCCTTGTTCCTCATCTCCTTTGTTTTGGCGTGGGCCAAGGGTTCACTTTTAGAGAATTTCCCTCCCAAGTTGCTGGGGATTTTCGGCTATATTTAGTTTATGTAGTTCGTTCCTAAGATGTTCCTTGTAGTTGATAATGCCCAAGATGTTTAATATTATGGAAACCTTTTTACTCCATGCCTTCATCAAGCGTCATTTTGGTAAAATGTTTTCTCCTTTTGTATTCATGGTAAGATAAGAGAGGGTTTGGTGGGACGACCTAGATTTTTATAATTCTGAGACTACTGGAGAAAAACAATCTTTTGAAAGGGTTTCTAAGTGCTGTTGTTATTGTATTGGGCCGCTACCAGAGAATTTTGTTTGCTTGTTCCTTCTTGTCTCCTAATTGTTTTCGTGCTTTACTCCTTTTTTTTCTCAATCGGTGAAGACAATACCATTTGTTTGAGAGAAGAAGAAAAAAGTCAAGCTACACCTGCAATAATTTGACTGTGACACACACGGGTGCAACATAGCTTGACTTGTCTTTTTCGTCTGTATATGTACTCTCGAAAGTAACGAAAAAAACACAACAAAAAGAAGAAGAAAGTAAATTTTCCTGTAGAAGAACCCATTACATAATTATTTGTTGGTGTGATCCCTTTGAAAAAGATATTAATTGGCTAGGGAAGGGAAAAGTATCCAGATGAGTCGATGAGAAGGGAATTTGTTATTTTGCCCCCGATCCAACAAATTTCTCGTTCCGTGTGGGAAGATAGTTAGTTGAGCATGCTGAGAGTAACTCACGTTATCGAGAATGGTACCCATCTGCAATGTTACTCTCCTTTATTGTAAAAGAATAGGAGTAAGTTGGGATGGAAACATCACCCACATGTCACCCTTTAAAGTTTTCGGGATTATTTTAACGAAAAATAATTGGTGAGATAATTGGGCTCTGTAAATATTTGATAATTCCGTGTAGTTCTTGTTGGTCCTTTCCCTAGGGCTTTTAGGAGAATCCCTTAAGTGAAAATAAGGAGCTCACTTTTCGTCTCACAATCAACTAAATAAGGGATTTCGTAGACTTCCATGTATTAGCTTATGTAGTTCCAATGTATTTTGTAAACTAGTACTATATCTATATAGAGTTAGTCCAATCAGATTAATTTGATGTTGCAGTTTTTTGAAAACATTGAATGTTTTACTGGGCATCTGTTTTTACTGGCGCTCCTCATATGTGTTCTAGCCATTACTGTGCATAGTTGATGCCTTTATTGTATGCTTTGTTATAAGTAATTTTAAATCTTGGTCCCCACACGTGTTCTTTGCTGGAAGTAAACTCATTTTAAAAAGTATGTGTGTGTCTGTGTGTATTTTTCTTTCCTGATGTCTCTGCTAGGTCGTATGTCTGTCATCTCCACTCTTGAATATCAATATATGGCAATGTGGTTCATGAAAATTACATTGCTCACGTAGTGATCCAGGCGTTGTGGTGGATACAAATTCCAACTCTTTCAATCACTCTGAAAGTGAAATGTATTGGAATGGAATATATTTTAACCACAGGTTTTTCCTATACAACTCCCTTGTATCCTCACTAGTTTCAGATCATGGTCCACGTGCGGAGTTATTTATTTATTTTTTTGAATTTATTTATTTTATTCATCCTCCTCAATATCTTCGTCATCCACTTCTTCTTGGGTTTGCTTTTTTACATTCACTATAAAGTTTGTCATTGCCTTGTCAATATATATTATTGGAAGGAAATAAAAAGACTCGGAAGGGCTGTATTAATTCCAGCGTTTGATATTGGCTTTGACATGGGGTCTGCCCTGTCTCATCTCATTGAATATGTATTAATTACATAGCAACTGACCTTTTCCGTATCAAAAATGCTCCGATGATTGATTTTTTTCCTTTGCTTCAAGGGATTTCTCGAGTATATAAAACTGAGTCTACAAAAGTATTGGACGGCGTGTGTAAATTTTATTATTGATTTTTATTATTTTTGGAATCATCATCATCCCGAATGTTAGCTATTTTTAGTTGTTCTATTTTTTATTTAAGATTTTTATTACAGATTCTTATTACAGATTCTTATTACAGATTCTTATACTAATGAAATGGAGGCTTTGTATTTTCGAGGCTATTGTATGCTGAGATTCTTCATTTTTGAACTACTTTGACATCATTGAGACCCTTGAGAGGAGTACAATGGGAAAAAACGTTGTGGATTTAAGGTCAACTCCTTCACGTATAGTTTCCATTTCTGGAGCAGTAGTAGTTTGAAGGAGGAAAATAGAGATGATTTAGTGTTAAGTGTGGATATGAGTCAACATTAATTCACGGGAGGAGAATTGAAAGAAACTCGACTTTCTATTGCTCCGTATAGCCTTTCTCTCATCCTGTCCTCGCGTATGCGGACGTAAAGCGGAAGAGAGAGAGAGAGAGAATTGGAGTAGACATTTTGTGAGATTATAGTTTAAGGATTTGCTCCCTTTTTGCCAAGATAGATAAGAGACTTCTTCCTTTGTACGTATATGGAAGGGCTTCAAAGCCACGGGCTGGAGAGACCTTCTTAAGATTCCGCACTCTTTGTCCTTACTTTTAAAGCGTCACTATATCTATTTCCATCTCTTGTGTTGCTTAACACTTGGAGAGTAAACCAGTAGGACGTGCCATGAACATGTATACAATTTAGATACCCTTGCGCCTTTACAGTTCCATAAATAGTTGGGATCGTATAGAAAATTCCTATATGTGGATGTATACTGTGGGGTGTAGAAAGTGGAATAGGTCAGCCTGTAAGAGGATACATGTTGGAGTGACTGCGGGAGTAAGTGAAAGAATTGAGCAGTAAGTTGATGGTGTGGGATGGTGGAGGCCTTTTAAGTTTTATTGCTTTGCAATCGTCACTTTTTTTCTTCCTTATACAGACGGATGGGTAGAGCGAGAGAGAGAGAGCACGTTAGCTTTATCTTCTTGTGCATAAACGTTGGTATTCAAAGGTTGAGTGTACCAGGCGTAGCATAAACGTTCATCCTCTCTCTCTCTCTCTCGCGAAAAGCAAGACACGCTTTGAAAGTAAAAGCTTTCTTTTTTATTACCAAGGTGAAGGAAGTAGAAAAATCCTCTTTTACATCTAGAAAAGTGCAAACTCATAAATAGGAACAACTCAAATGCCATATTATTGTATGGTTGAGGTGTTCTTTCCTATTTTTTCTCAATGTGTATGTATACATTAACCGCCCAAGTGTCGTCTTCTCTATCTTAATGTATATTTCCTCTCCCACTCTATTTCTTTACTTTTTCTTCATCAGCTGGTGAGGGTGGAAGAAATGTCCATATTCATATTCTCCTTTCTAAGCCCTTACGTTTCCTTGGGTATGAATGCGGAGCATGGAAAAATTGTTACTTAAAAAATGACATTTTACCTTGTGTCTAAATTGTATTAATATTTTTATGGGAATCAATGCTGTGTTTTCTTAAATGAAGTAATTTGGTTTAGGTATAACTGCAGAGAGTGGGTTTGGTTTGGAGGAAAATAAAAAATTGACTGGTGATACGTAAATTCAATGGAACGAGACGTTGGAGTTTATCCATGGTTTCATTCAAGTCGCACATAAAGGATTGATAATATTTATATTTTTATGGCGTAATAATGTGGTAATCGCTTTGGTAGTTCCTTGGGACTGAGTACTGGGAAATTAGAGGAGGAAGGAGTATCATTATAGCCACTTTGTTTCTGCTCTCCTTCCTAGGATAATTGTATATTTGGGAGGGAGCAGGTCGTATATCCTGCAGATTATGGGAATCTAGAATATCCTGGGGTAATAAAAGTTATTGAGGTATTAAAAATTTATTGCAGATTAACTAACGTGGATTATTTATTTCCATTTTGGAACCTTTAAATCTGAGTAATAAGAAACGTTAGATATACTACGAGGAGAGAGTTAGAGAATTAAGTATGAAATATATGTCAATTGACTTTTTTAGTGTTGAAGTAGTAAAGGAATTAAGGAGAGCGGGAGAAGGTTATAAATGAGGTTAAATGAGTAAAATATTTTCTCTCGTTGAAACTGATCCAGAGTTACATCTGGAGATCGTAAAAAATAAATAAATAAAATTCCTGTACCTTCCACCAGCATATGGTATCGAGTGTGTGAATGCTTTAGTTGTTTCATGTTATTTCTTGATTTTCTCATAAAACCCATGTTGTCAAATATTTTCGTGGAAATGATTATGCTTTTTCCTTCTCATGGAACTCAACACAGTAAAGAGTGAGTTAAGGGAGAGAGAGAGAGGGAGAGAGAATTAGTCATGTGAGAAACATTTGAACTTTCAATGTGGTTCTAGATTGCCATTTGTCTTGACTGGGCGTATTAATCAATGTCATTCTGTATTTGTTAGCTGTTAAGTTCTTCCTGCTTGGAATGCTGGAAATAGCTCCTGCAATAAGTAGTTTTTACACGGCACTCTTAAAGACCCGAGTGTGAGAGTTTTCCTCTATGTATATTATCTCTATGCATTATTTGTTGGGAAGGGAAATAAAACTATTTCCATAGTATTAAGTTTTGAATGACGCAGCTCTCTCTCTCTCTCTCTCTTTCACTTCCCTTACCTACAGACATGGTGATGAATCTAAGTAAGTACGAGGCGTGATGGTGTTGGTCTCTTGGAAAAAACTTTCCTCTTCTCATGAGCTCACCAAGTTTTGTGAATTTGAGTTGTGTTCACTTCATTCGTAACCCCTTCTACAGTCTCATGGTTTGTACTTTTTCTGCCCTTTAAACAGACGACGTACTAGTCTTTGTGGTGACGGTTAGAAATTCATTGTGATTTCCCTTGTCAAGTATTTACTCTCTCCCAGGAGCCGCGTCCAACCCTATATAATGTGTGTGTGTAAGAAATTAGACTCCGGAGAGACCAATCTTCCACAATTGGAAGGGAAGACGAGAGGATTTTTTCTCTTGTTACAAGCAGAGCAAAGTTTGTGAAGGAAAGTGAGGGAGAAAGAAAGAGATTTAGGACATATAAGACATGTGTTCGTCATTCGTAGTGGCTGTTCTGGGCCTTGGACTGATTTCCATGTTGTTGGACTCACAGTACTTTTGTAAAGGAGAAAGATAGATGGGAGCAAGATATAAGGATATCTAGGGATTCACGCTATTACACAAAACTCCTTCTACAACTACCTTGTCTTTTACCGTTAAAGCTAAATTGAGAAGGGAAGGTCGTGGGTGTATATGACAACTATCATTTCCCTTTCATCTCCCACTCTCTTCCTAGCCATTACATATGCTGGAAACAAATCCTACTTGGTATGATATTCTGTGTAGAGATTTTACTTTATATGCCGTTATACATACTACGTATATAGGATACGGTAGAAATGTGAAGATTTCTTCCTGGATTTTGAATGTAAAAAGTCCTCTAAGATAATGTGTCCATTGAAGAGAAGCCACCGTAAATGTTTCAGTCTCATTGACGTGAGTTGAATTGTGATACTGAACCCTTCCTTGCCTTTTTCAATCCATAGGAAAGTCATCATCATTGGAGACTTGTGTTTTAGTAGTACGGAAAATGCAAAAGTGCTCATAGAGAGAAACAAGAAGGTCTGGAAGAAAAGTGTTACCCTGGAATCCAAAAAGTTGTGTATATATTTGTAATATCAAATGGTGGAGAACATTATATAGGGAAATCCACCCAGGGCTATTGTAGAGCCCAAGTTAATACTTGGCAAGTATTACAATATTCATATCTGTCTATATTATACATGTGGAATATATAGATAAAATACACGTTAAGGATCGGAGCAGCAGACATTTGTACAACTCAGAATCAGGCCGTGACACTTTGTCAGAATTCCATTACCCTCTCTGTATTCATTGTACAACTTCCTATTTTTACCCCTAAAGTACTTGTCATCATCTTTTTAAAATGTGTCGCGGTGAGGAAACTTCAAATTCAGGCAGTGGCAGCGGCAGGTATTGAATGGTTATAGATACATGTTTCTTCTTCTTCTTCTTGTTTTTTTTTTTGTAAATTTGAATGAATTTTTCTCTGACGGAAGTTATATGTAAAGACATTCGTATGTGTAACATTATCATTGTTTTGTTATGGCTGTACAAAATTGGATGAGTTTTCCTGGCAATATTGGCTCTCCTATGTAGAAATTTTTTTGAGTCCATTAAAATGCATGGCATTTAAAAGATATGATCCCAAGCTCCTTGGGACGACGTAACAATTTAAATGACATTTTGATAATATGACGAATTAAGGATAATGTGCTAAAGTAATGTTAAATTAATTTTGAAGTGCTTTTATTTTTGGCCTGTTTGATTGATTGGTTGATTTTTTTCGCTTTCACTATTTTCGCTATTTCTAATATTACGTATCGTATATTGGTATTATATTCATGTACGAATTTTAGTGACGTAAATGGGGTTAAGTGTGCTTTCAACTATTCAACTTATGAAGGGTTGAGGAAGTGGGACCTTTTCCATTAGCGGAGAGAGGAGAAGCATTTCGTCGGGTAAAGTCCAAAAGGCGCTATATGCAAAAATTGCTTATACGGGATTTAATATGTACTACCATGCTTAAGCGACTTCTGCATATAGCGCCTTTTGGACTTTACCCGACGATTTGCTTCCCATAAAGCTAACATATGGGGGGAGTTTTAATAAGCTTCAGGAGCATCTTCATTTCCATAGCAAATATTTGCAGGTATTTTCGGGTGACAGGAAACGTTCTTAACGGATCAAAGAACGGTAGGTGTGTGACGGTGTATTTCTGCTCTGCTGCATTCATGAATATAGATACTGTATATTTCTATGACGTCTATAGTAGTAGCCTTTAGTATGATATGAAATTACGTATGCAAAGTGTTCTGAAGGAAAAGAAAAGTTAGCAAACAGGGCTTTGTTTGTGGTTTTTCGATACGCTTGTTGAGCGACAAGATTTGCTACTTTGATCGATCCTGTGATTGCTACTTTGAAGGTGGATGTCTGGGCATATATATTTTTATGAGCAATGGATGAATTAGCTTGAGCGTAGATATATATGCATATATTCACAAGGTCTTCTTGCTTACCTTACTGAATTTTTTTTCAGTCGATCATTGCATCCTGGAAGTGTTCTCTGTTAGAAAGGTGAAGTATGGAAAGTGCTACCTTGAGATGGAAGAAAGGGTGGGGGCAGGAATGGTTGTCTTTACTCTGCCTTTGTTATATTTCAATTATTATTGGCTCCCTGAACGGTTGAAGAGCCTTTTCGAGAGTGAACCATAAATTAATGTTAAGTATAAGTATTTGATGTACAGATGTACGAGACGTTGTTTGAACTTGTCCCAAGGAAAAAGAAAAGTGAACTATGGGGATTTAAAAGATTAAACTCGTCTGTCTTTCACCACAATACACAGACACTTTCTCTCTTTCTTCGCTCTTTCTATCTCTCTCTCTCTCTCTCTCTCTGGCATCGTTCACTTTTTTTTCTCAAACTTGTTTTTACTTTGGCTTGTATGGGAAAACTCTCCGGTTGTTCTATCCAAGCCCAAGTTTTAGGGAAGAATTATATGGGAAGTTGGAGCTCTGAGTTGAAGCTTTAGCTACAAGACGGGGAAACCACTTGGGTCTGGATTATACAGCCTAAGTCGACATGCTCTGAATGTTTTCTTTTTACTATGTCAGTTCACCGTACTTTTCGAAAATTTTCTTCATATCCATTAACCGATAATAATTGAACTAGTGGATATGTATTATGCAAATGTGATGAATAGCTTTTATGTAATGGAATTACCTTGACTTTTACAAGATTAGCTGAGGTATTAGCTGTAATGTGGAAGGGTTGGAGGATGGAATGTATTGGGGGGAAAATGCTCAGAGAATTCTGAATTTTAGCTTTAACTTTATATGGATGGAGGGGATACGCTTTTAGGGATGAGCTTCACCAAAATATTACTAATCAGGTAGAATTTTATCGGACTAGATTTGGGATGTGTGAGTATATCCAGTTGTGGGTGCAGAATTCCAATGAATTTCTTTTTCTTGCTGTTTTTTTGTCCTGCACTCTGGAGGTTGTTTGTGGAAATTAATCTTAGTCTTGTTGACAAGGCGGGGGAAGAAGAGTGTAAATGTAGCTATATATATGCTTTTCTCCTCTTTCCCTATATCATTCTTATTTGACTTTCCCCTGGTCCCCTATACTATATGGTGAAGTGGATTTGGAACTGGTGTCCTCTCTATCATGAACAATTGCCAGTATTTATACGGAGGAGTGTGGGTCTAAAGTGTGGTTATTCGAATTCTTCAAGTGTGAGTAGGTAGATGGGATGGGGAAAGTTGGAAAGTTTTATCACTTTAGAAAGTGATTAAATCGAATTAAACTTGTGGTATTTTCTCTGAAAGAGAATTTATATTTCATTAATGTGGAATCCATTTGTTAAAAATGAAGGGAGTGGGGATGGATGAGGATGAGATATTTGGTGGAAGTGGTAAAATTATGATTTTATTTCATATGAAGATGATTATTCTATTTTAGTAGAGGTAGAATGTGGTAGGGACTGTATAGTCATTCGATGCACTTGTTATTGTTCGATTCATTGAGAAAATAAAAAAAAAGTTGGCACGAGTTTTCCTACAGTTACAGTTCTGGGGTAACAATAAACTTGGGCTCAGGCGTGTGGGAAGAGCTCCATCAAATGATCCGTAGTGCGTTTGGGATGAGTTTGAGAATTATATGGGATGAGGGTTTGTAAGGATTGTAGGAGCGATGTATGTGTAGAGTAGAAGTTTGGAAGTGATACGTTTTTTTAGTGTGCAATAATAATAATTACCAGGCACATGATTGTTTGTTTTCTCTTGCAGCGAAGCGTTGCGGCCGTTGTGTGATAAGAAAAATATTGACTTGGCCAGTGTGAATGTTTATGTGGACTCTTCACAAACACCATTGCCAGCAGCTGCTCACACCGATACTTACTTCGTAGCTGGCAAGAATCTAATCGTTCGAGGTAATTTTTTTATGATTTTTTTCTCTCTCCTAAATACTACGTGTTACGATATTTATAAAAATTGTAAGCTTCTTTTCCTACACGTGCTCCATTGTTTCCTCTCGTACAGCCTTTGCACAGTTTGATCTTTTAAATGTGATGCTTTGTCAAGATTTTTTTCAGTGCTTTGTTGATTTCTTGTTTTTACGTTTCCACCTGTATTTGAATTTCCGAGGTTGTAAATGAGATTCATGTAGGTTTTAAGTTGTAAGGAGGTTACTCGTGAGAAGCACATTACTATAGCTTTGTATTTTCTGAAAGTTTAGTTTTTTTTACTGCATGTACCCTTTTTGTAATTTTATTGTAAGTGTGGAGCTATGAATTTTTCGGGAGACATTTATTTGTAATTCAGTGAGACAGATTGAGTATGACGTGAAAAAATAGCATTTCAAAAAATTGTCACTTTGAGATTTTAGTATAATTTTTTTTCTTTTTTGGGAATTGGCCAAGAGACGACTTTTGTAGAAGATTGGATGATAAAAAACAAATAGTATATATGCACATACTACGTAAAAAATGTTCTCTTAGCTCGTGTCAATTTTTTTCAGCCTTTCACTTAGTCAGGGTGGTTGTCCAAGCGCTTTGATTTCGTTAAAGGTTGAAATCTATTGGAGAATTTAAATTAAGTGTGTTGGTGTGTGTAGGAAATAGAAATACCTATAGTGTGTGTGACCAGAACTGGGAGGTTGAAAGTAGTTTGTAAATTTCACTAGGCTATTCCCGTCGCTTCCTTCTCACCCATGCTGGAGTACTGACGTCTTTCAGTCGGCTCTGCTTCACTGGAAGCAAATAGGATATCCGCAAAGATATCCCTTACCCATCTACATCTCCCTTCGCGCTTGAGTTTCCCTGTACCTATAATTTTCCGTAGTAATTTCTGAGAACGCATTGCTGGATTAAAGTGGCCAACTGAGTCTGGGACCATCTTTCTATTATTTTTCATCCGTTTCATGGATTTTATCCTGCATGGAAGAAATACATTGGACAGTTTTTGTATGCATGCGTATTCACATATATAGCTCACTATTGGTATACAAGTTTATGGGGAAGAATACCTTTGTATGTAAATACTATACCCGTATTTTATAATACTTTGACTGGACCGGAGAGTCCTTGGGATGATGTATAATCTCAATAGGCTGATAATAGTTCCGTATCCGTTTCCTTTATTGCATACTTTTGTATTTATTGGCTTAAGCTTGTTGAATAATGTTTTTATGTCCTTTTTGTGGAAAGGTTTTGGGATTGGTTTCTCAAAAGATAGATCTAATAACTACATATAGGGGACCGTGCAAGTGTCTATGGAGTGGAGTGGACGGATTAATAATAGTTGTACATTTGTCATTAGGATGAGTAATTTGTGAAGGATTGTAGGGTCGATTTTATGTCTCGCTTGGTCTAAATGACTTGGTAGTCCTACAAATGTGCTCCTGGTATAAAAAAGAGAAGATTCCAAAAGAAACCAATATAATGCTACAATGGTTTCCATTTACTTGACTTTTTGTGAAAAAATCCAGTTCATGTGACTGCAAAATAGGTTCTGTCTCTCTGAAATCTAAGCATGCGAGGAGGAAAAATAAGTTGAAGAATATTTATTGTGTCAACTTGAACGGTTCCTTCTTTGAAAGTTTTCGGTTCGGCTTTTTTATACTTCATTGATCTTCGGATATCCGTAAGTTGTGAGTATGGATGCCCGTTCACGAAACGGATTAGACTGGACTAAAACCTAAATGATTCAGTTACGTAGTAGTGGCTGTCACAAATAACCAGATAATAAATCGCTGGAAGCCTACAAGTGAAAGGAACTCAAATTTCATAAGTATTACATTACATATATGGAATTTTTAAGCTAAAAGTACAGCAAACTTTTGTAGGACAGTTTTTGAGGTGGTATTTTACCCCAGGACACTTGTCAAATAAAACGACTGCGAATTTTATAACAAAAAATCAGTGCATATGGTATTGACAATTCCCATGACTGGTGCACCTGTAAAAGAGGCGATAATATTATCTTATGTATTTTTTATATAAACATTACAGCAGTCAAAAATGGTGTAAAACACCCAGGAATTGTGAATTTAATACATTTATCCGGACATTTGTGTTAGTGTAATGAAAGGTGTGCTGATTTGGTTTCCAGCAAGTTTGTATTATGTAATTACCTGTTTCAATAGGATACTTTTCAGTTGAATCGTTTTCTCCAATTAACGCAAAAATTGAATGGGAATCCAGTGACACTATCAGGAATTGGGAAATTTCTGAAGAACATTTCTTCTTGCAATTCCAGCTAACACCTCTTTTTCCATGCTGCAGACACACTCCAGATAAATATAGGGTTAGATTACACTTGACGATGTTTAAACAAGGACAAGGGTGTAGAATCAGGTTTACAGTCCCGACTTTTGTGGTTGTGATTCGTTTACTTTGTGTAGGGTCTAGTGGTTTGAAGCGTTCTCGCGCACATATACAAGGGTATTCTTCCAGTGGAATTTATGTGAAAGAACTTTGTATGTAAATTCGTGAAAAGCTACGGTAGGAGGAGGGCGCGGGTTGAAATGACTTTTTTTCTAAGGGTGTACTCACATAGAACTCGTCCGTAAAAATTTTCTTCCGTAAAACGTAAGAAACCTATAGCGTAATGCATACCACTTTCAATGGCAACAAACCGTTTCTATGTGAGTGGTTTCTTCCTTACCGTAAAAAAACTTACGGTTACGGACAAAAATGGTTCTATGTGAGTACATCCTAAGCATTAAGAGAAGAGATTCCAGGGAAGAAATAGAAAGTAGTGGTAATGAAAGCAATGTATAGTTATTAGTCCCATGAATTCTTTCACTCTTTTTTGACTCCACGCTTCCCGTTACCTTAACAGAAGCAAAAGCTCCTTTCCCAGAAGCATTTTTCTAACTCTTCCAGTGGAACATTTTAAATCCATAGTATATAGTGCAATGATATAAAAAGTAATCATCTGAGCTGTGTATATTGAATATTGAATGAGTCAGACCTTCATCCGCACTTTTCATTCATTCTATTTTGCATTCAGGGAAGGGGTGTTCTTTGAAGAAGTAACTAATAATTCGAGGAATGAAGTATCAAACCAGAACTCATTTGGAATAAAAATAAGCATAAGTTGTGTGTAGTTGTTGACACGTTGTCTTGCTGTTTATTGCATATATTTGTGTAGTTGTGTCTATAGTCGCTTGTATTGTTCTGATTAGTTTCCTCGGAAAGATTCTAAAATACCATGGAATTCTTTCTGAGAACTGCCCTTGAATCAAATACAATCTTGGCCACTTGTCTGTAATGCACAGCTTTGTGAATTGATGTATGTAGTTTGTACTAGCAGTGACTTATAAAGTTTATTTTAGTGTGCAATAAGAGTTCGACAGAAGTATATGAGCATATTCATGCTTCAAGAGAATAGATATGTTGATTTACTATGCTTATCTGCAGAACGCTTGTTGCAATGGTTCTGTATAGTTGCTTATTATTCGCAAGTACGAATTAATATGCAGGATTTTTTGGAGTGTATGATTTCCTGCAGTGCCGATAGTTGTGAATGTGATAATATAATTAACTACAATATTGTTTTTATATTTCAGCCAAAGATGCTGATCCGAAATTCCATTCGCTGTCATTCAAAAATCCTTCTAGGAAATCGTCGCAAGTGAGTAACCCCTTACTTAATTCTCTACTTTGCTGGACATGAATTAACGTCTTGTAAATAGACGTTTACATCAGATCACAGTAGTCGAGTTACTATACTGGAGGTTTTCTTAATGGCTTTTCAGAGAGGGAAGCCGAAATTTTTTAGCGTTTCCACTGAGGACGCTAGTTATTCGGGAACGAGCGTCACGGGGCCTCCAGCAAAAACTACCTTTGACAGTTATTCTTCCCTGTCGATTGGAACTAGTGGTGCACCCCATGGCTGGCAAACTGGGTCACAACAGCAGTCGGCAGGACTTATTTCACACGAAGGTTCACTCAAAGTTAAAAATACGAAGCAATCCAATCGATGGAGCGGTCTTTTCTCCAACTCAAAGGTATATCAACGTTCTTTGAATTTGTATTTGCATGACTGTGACTTTTGGAGAAGACTTTCTCCATGCAATGTAGTTTGGCAGAATAGAAGTTGGTGTCATGCCTGCATCTCGATAAAACGCCAACTGTGGATACTAACAACCATAACTTTTTTAATTCCTCTCCTGAAGTTATTTTATGGGATGTGACAGGACCATTTCGATTTTCCTTCATACCATGTATGTTCATATTACTCGTGTGTACGTGCTGGACTACATATCTCTGGAGGAAAGTAGTGTTGCTTTGGCAAAAGTTGAGGAGGGGTACTTATAAAAATTTAAGTACAAATATAAATATGTATTGACCTCTACAGAGTACTTTTTGTTCTGATGCATTTTTGCTAGCATATTTTTTCAAGTTTATCGAATTTGTAACTTTATTTGTAGTTTCGGTGGCAACTGGGAATATTCCAGAGGTGTGAGAATGTTTTGTAAATATGTTTTAAAAAATAACTGAGCGTCGTCATGGAGGCGAAGATTTTGTAACTACATTTCATGTAACAAAATCTGGTAAATTTTAGTTGATTAATGAATCGCTTATTGGGGGATGATGAAGCGATGGCAACGGAAATTATCTTAAATTAGTATATCTATGTACATGTAAACGTGCAGTTCATTTGCTTGCCTGCAGCTCAAAATTTCGTAGCTGACTTGAGGGTTTAGGACTAGTGCAAACGTGAAGTGCGGGAAGACGTGATAAGGAAATCATCCAAAATACCTTAATAATTAATCCGTCTGAACTTTTGTGTATTAGTGAGGAATTTCATCACTGCTAGGGAAATTAAACAAAGCCGTTTATGATTTATTTGCATTAGCTAATTTTGTAATAGTCTATCGGTAGAAATGGCTCCTGTGAAATTGAGTAAACAACCCAAAAAGGATTTAATTAAGCAGTTTGTGAAGAAGCCTAAGATGAAGAGTAGGCTGAGAAGAAATGTATCGAAAAAGTCCGTATTAACTCAGTCTGTAAAGCAGGAGTGTCTGAATAAGTTAGTTGTCTTCAGCAAAGCTCCCTTTCAAGGAATGTTTAGACTGAATAAATCCAATTTTAATGTAAGTTTTTTTTGGTGTATGGAAAATCTTGGCATTCCAGTCAGTAATGTAATGTAATGTAAAGTCTTTATTGTTAATCCATGACAGTGGCAAGCATTGTTTTCCATTGGACAACATCTCATGTTGATAGAACAACTTGAGTGAGAAAAAATAAAAACATATGTAAAAAGAGGAGAGTATGAGAAGAGAAAAAAAAATTATATAAGTCACACTAAATGTTTACATTGCTATTCATTTTGTATAGTTTTTGAATATGAAATTTAAAATCCTTGTGATTCTTGATTTTCTTGAGTCCATTAGGTAGGGAGTTCCAATTCACTATAGCTCTATATTGATAGGACTTTTTGTAATATTCATATTTAAATTTAGGTATAGGAATATTAAGAGCATATTTACTATCGCGTAGGCTGGTTCTCTCAGGGAACAGTACTATGAAGGAAGTTAATATTGATGTAAATTAATTGCATTTATGCTCCTCTGTCACATTTCGACCCTCAGATGAATTAGACTTTTACACTTACTTATAGAATTAGACAGAATGATTTAAACTTTTTCCTGTGGTAGCCCAGATTTATTATGTATTAAATGCAGAGATTACGGAGATAAACAGATTTTGCTATGGAAACTTATTTGCAATTTTAAAAAAGAATTTATTTTAATATGATTTTTTTGACATTTCCAGGACAATTCGAAGATGGACCTTTTGGTTGAGCAACTTAATTCATATGGGAAAAATGGGATTCCAAAGCCAAATATTCTTGCCTGCGAAGAGGATGACTTGAAATGTAAATTTTTTAAATCTAATAAAATGAGTTTTACTTTTCTATAAATAACTTCTCTTTGACGCGATACGATTAACATTCAAGCGTAAAAAAGCTAGCTGTCGGTGACTTCTATAAACTTTTAAATTTTACCATCTACTCATCTTTTTTTCTAGTGAGTCACTGTCCGGAAGAAGATTGGCAGGCAATTCTGGGGGAAAGTCTGACATCCGAAATGAGTGAAAGAACTCGCCAACAGCAAACAGCCATTTGGGAGCTGGTTGAAACGGAAGTTGTCTACCTCAAAACCATCAAAGTCATCACAGACGTGAGTACTCATTAGTGCTATGAACTTGTTTAGCCAAGTCTTAAATGTGTATATAAACTCACAGCAGCCATCATCCCATTTTAATCGTAACGTAATTCTACAATGAAATATATACCTGTACAGATAAAAGTAAATGTTTGTCCTGAGGTTCTCGACTCAATAATTAGACCCTGATCTATAGAGTTCAATGCTGATATTTACCATATAATGAAACGTACTTGTTCGGACGCCCTTTGTGCAGTAATCTAACAAATACAGTCTAAATAGTCTAATAGCTAATCGAGATAAATAGCTTCTGTGTGATTTAAGAATCCTCGGGTAAATATACTAATCCTTTGTGTACTTCACAGCTCTTTTTGGCCTGCCTGTACAACTTACAGTCTGCAAATATTCTCAATGAGATTGACCGAGACCAATTGTTCAGCAACATTCCAGATATTTGCAAAGCAAACAAAACTCTTTGGCTGGACTGTATCCTTCCAATGGTTCAAAAAGCTAGGGAATCAAAGCAACCTTTTCAGCCTCAAGAACTTAGAAATGGCTTCCTTAACGTAATTTCTATTTTAATTTTTACCTGTTTGTGTGCATGAGCTATAAAGTACATTTTGGTATTGGGATGTTACAAAATTACAGCACACCAATAAGTGAAGTCCGCGTTTCACATAAATTGGAAACAGCAATAAGTAATGTTTTTCGTGCTATTTGTAGTTCGGAGCCACATGTCAACCATACACCAGATATTGTTTGGACCAAACTAAATGCCAGCAATACTGTAGAGAAAAATATCAAGAGAACGAGCACTTTAAAGCTTATCTCGCGGTAAGCTTCATAAAACTTATATGATTGTACTTTATCTGGAACATAAGCCCATGAGTTTCCTAAAACAATTGAATTACTTTGTATCCAGTGGTGTGAAACACGGAAAGAGTGCAATAGACTTCGACTTATGGACATCTTAGTCCGCCCCATGCAACGCTTGACCAAATACTCTCTCCTACTTAAAGCAATACTTCGTCATACTGAGGATGCCGAACAAAGAAGATGTCTGGAAGAAATGGTAAAACTAGTTGATAATTATATATGTTAACCATTATCTATTAATAAATTGGCTATGTTGTGAGTCGTCTTTCTATCCCATATCCGGTTACGCTTGCTTGTCCTAGTGAATCAGCCAACAGCCTTTTAGCAAAGTGAATCCTTCAAACTGTAATATATTAAACTAAGCGTAGCTGGAGGTGTTTATGACTTTTGAAAGGGCGTTTCCAAGAATTTTAGAAACTTCAAAATTCGTAAATTTATGCTGCAAAGTAATTTATGGAAGTTCTTCAAAGTCCTCAACATTTACCGAACCGTATTAGTGCTGCTGGCATCGTGATTACCCAAACCATGTACCATAGTATTTGTAACAATTTCAAAAGTATAATTTTATTTGATCTTCCCCCGCACTTCCCTGGATTACTTGTTCGTCATAATTCTTTTACCGCATACTGATGTCAGGCTTTAAAAGATTTAAAAAGCTTTTAAAGATTTTGTTAGATTATGTAAGGCGATCAACAAGGAACCAAACCATAACTTGTACCCATTGATTTTTCTACAATACATTTTTAAATAGATGTAGGAACTCAACTAATTTATTTGCAATTTTAGAGAAACACATACTGCTTGTTTGCCATTTTTTCAAATGGCGAAAATGTGAATTTTGAGAAAATTAGATAACTATTTAACAAAACATTAAAGTAAATTACAAGTGGTAGATTTAATCAGAAATGGCAATTTTTCATTATTATTTCAAATTTAAGTTTCTGGATAATCACATGCTTGTACCCCGCTCGGGTTTTATTGGGGGTACACTGTATCCTCCCCGGTATCAATCCTTTGGATTATGTCGTTGAAACGGTAGCGATTTCCTCGTATTATTTCAAACCCAATGTAAGATGCTAAATAGAGTGGACTAGTTCGTAGAATGAAGTTTTATACCCGATTAAATGGCAACCAGCAAAAATATTTCGAACAAAATATGATTTGTAAGCCATGCAATTTACAGTGAACATGGATTTAATGCTTGCAGATTGGAAGCGTGGAACGATTTGTGAGAAGTGTAAATGGAACATTACGAAGTCGTCAAGATGCAGAAAGATTAATGGCTATCGCTGAGCGAATAGAATGCTACGATGTCGTGGTATGACAAACGTTTTATTAAAACCATGATGGTTTCTATGCTTAATGTACTGCTTGTAAGAAACATTTCCGTCATAAAGGTCCCAATAAGGAAAGAAATGCGCATTTTTGAAATATCTGAAAATAGTTTGAATTAATTTTATAAAGGAAACACGGGACGACGAATTGGAGGCAATAGTCAAATCTCATTCCAAGTTGGACCTGTTCCATCCTATGCCGGGTTGCCGCCTCTCTAAACGGTGGCTTCTCTTCGAAGGCGATCTTAAAATTAAGGATTCGTTTACTTCCAAGGTAGGCTTTTATGTTCTAGTTTAAGTAATAGAAAGCCGTAGTGTGCGGCAGTACGAAAAATACTCTAGTCGACCTTTCAGTGTATTTTCAGGGCCTATTTTCAGCCAGGTGTATCGGCTAACGAGCAGAACAAAACGAAATTACTAGTGTGAGAAAAAACCTAGGTTTCAAGAGTATAAAGTACGACGTGCTGCAACACAGTTTTATGTTATGAGTAATAGCAGCAATAATTCTTATAATAATGATGAAAAATGATTTCATTGCGGACGAATCAGGATCTTGAATATTTTAAATCGCAAAATAAACAAACATGCACTGGCCCGTTTCACTTCAGGATAATAACATTACCAGGCGTATAGGGTGACAGTCTGCCTTTAAACAAACAAACAAGAAGTGTCAGATTCTTGATTTTCCAAGCAGCTTGCCATGTTGCATAAGTGAACTCAAGGCCATTTTTTGAGCCACGTAAAACTTCATTTTTCTCGCATCAAACCAATGCGACGTAGTTAAGTGTTAACTAAAATCTTCTCAGTCGATTAAATATCCTGCTCAATTTTTAGCTTAAGACAAGTTGTTGAGAGTGTTGGGTAGTTATAATGCAATTTTAATTTAGTGTTGTAAATTCACTTGTTCTGACAAATACACAATTACTTCACAGTCATACGTGAGATAAGAAGCATGTTGTTGCTGGAAATTTCAAAGGAAATGAGATCTTTGTTCAAAATATTACTGAACGTAACACATACTGTACAAATTGAAAAATAATTTATTAGTACGATCGCTATTATCGTACTTGAGTTGAGAGGATGGAGGATCTTTTCAAATGCAAAGCACCTCGATGATTTCAGTATTTCAGTACTTAGCATGAATTGAAGGACTAACGAAACCACAGATTTAAATAACGAATAATATTTGTCAGCCATCTCTGCGGAAGTTCGATGCACAAATTCACTTACGACGCGGCCTTCTTAGCACATAATAACTCGTGGCTTCGAAGCTTATCACTCCTGTAAAAAGATTTTCCGCAGATCTTGCAAGTAAATTCTTGGAGGCGCTCATGAGTTGTGTGCATATGTCTACTTAATCCATGCTGGTACGCGTAACTACTCCCACAAATACTACACACAAATTTAGGTTGCTGAATTTGTATAACTTTTGATTTTCCTTCGTCTATACTTCCCTCATCCTCCTCCATCTGTTCACAACGCTCACTTTGAACTTCAGTCAGTTGACCTGGATCTTCTAGATCAACTATGGGCAACAATGTATGATCAAGTTCGACAAAATCATCAGTTACTACTTTTACGGCACTTTCTTGTATCCCTTCCATTTCAGTTTTGTCTCCTTCAACCCTGCGTAATTAATACAAAATGAATGAATTGAATTGTAGCCCTGAGCTCGTATTTGACCTTTATAGAAAACAATCCAGTGATAAAATTACATTTTCACATTTTCATTAAACATTACAAGTGTATATATTTCATTACTTCATACTCAATATTTGTAGAACTTTTCATACCTCTGACTTAATTCTTCCTCCTTTGATTCGACAAGCTCAATTTGTGAACTCGTTGACGTTTGTTTCTTACTTTCAGCCTCTGTTAAATTTAAAATCACCCTAGTTTCATAATGAGAAGTTTTAAAACTTGGCTAAGGATCAGAACTACAATTTATAGATACCAAATTTTTGTACCTCCTACCGCCGGTTTCTTAGGTTCTTTCTTACTTCGCTGCTTGGGCTGCACTTTAGGTGTACTTTTAGAACGACCTGTACTTCTTCTGCGACTAGAAATTTCAGTATAAGCTCCCATCAAATTATTATCCCTTAATAACTTCACTCGCCAGCCAATTAATAACATAACGAAATTTCAGTATAAGCTCCCATCAAATTATTATCCCTTAATAACTTCACTCGCCAGCCAATTAATAACATAACGCTATCGTCGCTATCCTCCAATCCAATTCCTCTATTCCAATAAGTCATTAGTTTTGCTTTTAGTTCACAATTGTAAGTGTCATTACATACATCGTCTGCATCGCTTTTTGAGGTGTCCGACTTGTACCACTCGTCTTTAATTGAGTTAGACCCTGAGAGGCAGCCAGTCCCGGAAATGATAGCGCCCATTGCAATAGAACACCAACTAAACGCCACCAAAATCCTCATCATTAAGTTTTAGCAAACAACTTAGTTTGAATTTCCGTCAACATTACATACAATTAATTATTATTTCCCTTCATTATATATGCTATCAAAATAAGATAACAACTTACCTTTATGCTCGGTTCGTCCAAGTCGTTCTGTTAAGCTTTTGTTATTTCTTTCTAACAATGCAATTTTCGACTGCAGCTCTTTGATTATATTTGGAGCCATCACAGCTAATCCTTAACTATGATTACGATCATCTGTGTAAATATCAACGCTTTGCTTGGAAAATCTTCAGCTTATTGTATATATTCAGACAATCTCTTATTTATTTCATTCGAGAAAAATTCCAAAATTTTCGGCGCTCGGTGGCTCGGTGACTCGTGAACGTAATATCTTTAGGAGCCCTCCTACTTCCATTGGAATATTTACAATGGTTCCCGCCACAACGGCCAGACACTTTAGCTCTATGCTCCATGTCCATATAAACTTTAACATGAGTGAATTTTGCACCAAAAATTAAGTATTGTCATTGAGTAAATATTGCAATAATAAAAGCACTAGTGCATGTATACATATGCATATAGTGGCATATGATTATTAAATCCGTATAAGCTGTATGTATATATGCAAAGCAATCTTTTAGTGCCAAAACTGCCAAAGTGTAGTAGACTATATAGAGAGAACAGAAATGAGGCATTCGGTGAATGTTTTTTGAAGAAAGTGTGCGGGTGAGCCTTGGGATGAATAAATTGCCAGAAACATTTCCAGCAACATGAGCTTTTCCATAAGCCTTAAAAACAACTTGGTTTAAATTCTTTAAGTGACTTTTCTGGGGTGAAAGCAATCAATTGAACTATACACACTTAATTGGCGATAGGTCGTTAAAGAAAAATGATCAATTAAAAAATATTTGTTTATTTTTATCGCAATAAAAAATCATTATTATCAATTATCAGTATAAAAATAATTACTGTAAGCATGGAATTTATATGAAATGTAAATACGACCGTGTTTTAAATTTGATTGACATTTATAGCATGTTAACTAATTTGTTACAGATGGACGTACACTGTTTTTTATTCACCGACATGCTCCTTATATGTAAGCCTATGGGTCGGAAAGGGGAAAAGATGAAAGTGATCCGTCAGCCACTTATAGTTGACCGTCTGCTCTGTCGAGAGTTTTCTAAGGACCCTTCAGCACTTGGCCTAGTTTACTTGAATGAATACGGAACCGCAAGGTATGACGGTTGAATCTTAACGGATTTTCTGAAGTTATTTACGAAGTAGGATTGTGTGGGATTACATGAAATTCGAAGGATTTTGTTCTGGGGTAGTGAGTGAAGTGTATTATATGGTTATATGAATTGTATGGTTTTTGATTTTTTGCTTTCAGTGCGGCCTTGTCGCTTCATACAAATAATGAGCCTAAATTGATTAGACAGTGGCTGGAGCATATCCGGAAAGCTCAAAAGCTATACAAGGAGGCGAAGGACAAATCTGTGGTAATATTTTCGCAAATGATTATTTTAGATTTTAGTATATCGGGATTATTGTTAATGCTAAGAGATTCGAATTGAGAGGATGTGATATTTTAGCTAGTATTGTAAATTCTGGCAAGTAAAATGTCTGAGAAAGTACGAAAAAAGAAGTCAAAAATTGCATTCTTTAAGATTGTTGAAGCTAGAGGATTGATTACTTGTGGAAAGACTTAAAAGTAAATTGATGTTGATGCATACAGGAAACTGTTGACTTCAACGCGGAAGTGGAAGAAGAGGAAAATACAGGAATAATGTATTTGAGCTCACGTAGCCCACGGGGAGGATCAAGTCGTGCCAGTCAATTATCAAGCCTTGTACATTCACATAGGTATGAAAAGATTGATGATCGCGATTGAATAAATTTTAAGTTCATGTGTGGTTTTTGCTAATTATATACATTGTTTTTAGCGGCTCAATCGAAATGAATGAGGCTTCGGCTATCTCCAGTCGTGGAGTTAGCTTTGAACATGAGTTACGAGGATCCAGCCTCAGCTCGGATGATGGCAATGCAAACGACCCGCTTGGTGTATCACCTAAGTCGCGATCGTTTAGTACGGAAACTGCTACTGGTCCTATACGCCCCTCGTCACCAAGGTTGGACAGGTAAGACGGCTGTGAAATTAATTTATAGATTGTTCCGCCTTTTGCAAGTTTCTAGTCTTGTTCTGTTGTATGATTTTAACGTAATCGCTTTCCTTTTGTAGGAGGTTGTTTTTGTCGAAGTCACCTACACCTAATACATTAACAGTACAAATCCCTATACCTAACCTATCGGGTCAGTCGTTGCCAAATTTGACCTCGGCTTCAGATTCGTCACCTCCAACTTACTCCATCCACCATCACTCTTTAACTGTACCAAAATCATTGCTTAGCCCAACTCAACGCGGCGTTTCTTATCCTCCTCCTTCACCTCGAAGTTTGCGTCGATCGCATGCTGTTATGCAGTCAAGAAACCCACCGTTGCAAAAGGCAAAAAATATCGTTAGTCCGGAAAATAACACCGGTGTTGAAAAGTGCGCTAGTTTAGACGTACAAGTACCTGAGATTCGTGGGGTGACACCGCCTAGTAATGATGTCTCACCTGTCGCTCCTCCTTTGAGTTCCTTTAGCCCCAAGAAAAATACCACCGAAGAAACTGCTATCGGTGGAAGTAGTCCTACTACTGCTGTTGCATTTGGAACAAACGATGAGGTTCTTATCGTTCACAGTAACCCTGAACGTATAAGTGGAGATGATTGTGATACAATTGGTTGTTTAAGTCATGACTCAAATTATGGAAGGGAAAAAGACCGGGGAGCAGCCACACCAAAATGTGAAGTTGGAATTACGGCTGCTAGTATGGCAAAGCGGTTGGCAAGAAACGAAAGATCAGATAAAAGGTATCATACAGCCGGGGCGATTGAAGATATCAAGGTTAGTTACTGTGTTCATGTTCATGCAAATTCTGAGAATTTTTACTGTATATTAGATGTCTAATTATGCCATGCTGTAATTACGCGAAAAATAGAAAGAAAACAGTCGGGACAAGGATGCTGCTATTCACAAGAGGCTGTCTTGGAATTACGGCCCGCAGCAACAAGTTCACCCTCATCACAATCTGCAACCAGGAGCAATGAAAAATCGTCAGTTTTTTAGGTAATTTTGTAATTATACCCTTTTATTTTTAAACAACTGTTTTGGTTCTTATATTTTTGCCTGTTTGCATGAGTCAAGCCAAAGTAGTACACAGTTTTGGTCTTGTAGAATAGACTTTTAGTTTGAGTTTTTGTTTTATTTTTTATTAATTTCCAGTTGTGAGAGCATGGGCAGTGTTCGTAGTTCTTCTGGTGTCTCCTCCACCAGTTCCCTTTTGAATTGTATTAGTCATAGTGACCTGGAGACAACCCATGAAGCGGTAGAACCAAGGGATCCACGCCTTCCTGATGTTCTTATAGCAGTCAGTGAACCGGATCCAGAGCCCTCAAGTCCCAGTCCTCACCATGAACAGGACCAAATTTGCAATTTTTGTGAATCTGAACGAGGATTTAAGTGTCACTGTTCCAGTGCTTCGGAAGCTGACCCCTTATCTCCGGCACCACAGATATGTTCTGCTTGTACAGGTCAAAATGAAACGGATGGTAGCGTTTCCTCCTGTCCAAGCTCACCGAAACCTGCTTCTACACGTAAACCTACCGGTGCTTCAGGAGGTGTTTTAATCATGAAAGATTTTATACTTACTGATGCTTCCATCGAGGCCTCGTAAGATTGCCGCATTGACATCTATTTCTATAATAAAATATGTTTGTTAATTTTCTTACTCACTTAAGATTATTTTGGTATTGTTTACAGTGAAGTCTGAATTCAAATTTTCTTCTTGAAATACAAAAGGAGAGAAGAAGACTTTAACATTAAGCTGTTGAAAATTCCAGAATTTAATCATATTGAATTACTTCGTTCCTTCATAGACATGGGCTTCGTGAAAGGATGTCGTGCGTAGTTTGAGAAAAGTTTCGAGATTTTGAAAGATTTTCTCCAGTTTAGATTTTTTGGTGGCCACACTGGTTGCTGGCATAATTTTTGGATAGACTATTCTTGTTGTATTTGAGTAAGGACAATTTGACAGGCTGGAAAGTATTCAACGATTATTTTCTCAACCCAGCATAATTTTATATACTTCATAGCATTTAGGTTTCCACACTATTCGTTTCGAGATTACATCCACCTTTTAAGTTATTGGAGCTGGAACAAACAATTATTGTTTATTTTTGTTTTTTCAAAAGCTTTGGATTTTGGATTAGTGTTACTTTTATTTCTTGTATGCAAACAAATTGTTCTCAATGTTCATTAATACAACTTAGAGCTTTTCAGACACCTCAGTTAAGTACCCCATGATTTTTATGTGGGTTGTGTATTCATTGAAAAATTAAATTTCGAGTTGAAAATTATAATTGAGACTTCGCTTCAAATCGTCAACAGCCAACAAAATACCTTATAGTACTTAAAACTAAAACGTTGTTATCTTTAAACGCAATAACATTGTGCTTATGGCTTGCTAACGTTTAGATATTGTGAGTGAATAATATTCACTTAAATAAATATTAATGTTACTTCTCTCGGGGAAAGTATTGCCCTTAATTGTAATGAACATAATCTTGGCTGAAAAGTCCTGTAGATTTGTACTTCTTCATTATGTGTTTTAATGGTTCCCTCTCCAATCAACATTTTAGCATTAACTATATCCATAGTATTAAAAAAACTTAAAACAAAGACAAGAAGTTCCATTGAGTACAACTGTTGCGACTATTACAGCTGTATCTTTATGTAGTTTCTACTAAATTAATGTAGTTTTTATCGTGTCTTCGCATACATTTTCAACATCCTAATGACTTTACATTCCCAATGGTACCGTCAACCCCAACCCCTAGTAGTTAAAACTGTGATTTCAATAATATAAATGATAATAAAATAAAATACAATGAAATTCGTGTGTTGTTTCCGTGCACAACCCAATGACTTTGCGACTACACTATTTAATGCTCGAGTTCAGCAGTTTTGCACTCTTGATTGTGTCAAATTAAAATGCACTGTTATGCATTTCTTATATTTTAGAGTTATTTTTAGATTTACCCAGATGTGTAATAATTGTAATACTATATCACTATCTGTATGAGTTAATTTTAGTAAGTAGCATTTGTATTTACAAAATTGTATTGTAATGCATGTAGGAGTAGGAAAAGATGAGATTATCGGTATCTAATGTATTATAAATCGCTATATAATTACCAAATACTAGTGCTGTATTAGATCATGATGAATTTGGCCGAAGAGTCAATCATCATGTCCGCTTGTGAAATTAGATTAATGGTACATATATTATTGTTGTTATTTAATGACTATCAAAGCATACTGTGGCTGTGAATTAATTACTTGGTGAACACATATGTACCGGGGGGAATCATGTCTTTCTCTATCCCGTGCTACATGATTAATATTAACGTGTATGGAGGGATTTATTCTCCATTTTGTTATTATGGAGAATTAATAAACTAGAACGCACATGTTTTAAGATGATGGAGTGCAAATATGAACGCTTTTGAAACTCTGGGGAAAGGGGTGTCAATTCAACACATCCTGATTGCATTCAAGTTCAGTCAATTTTTACGATTTAAAATCTTAGTTCATTTTAAGAGTCCCGTCATGGTGACAATTTATTATTGTAAAAATCTCATATTTCCCTTTCTGGAAACAGTTTTGAGAGATTACACAATAAGCTTGCGTTTCAGCCTATTATGATGTATATGTATTTCTTTGCCATCAGAAACCTTAAAACTGCAGATGCGGACTAAAATACTAGAATGTCGGTGCAAGCGTCGAGCTCATGTACACTTGTCGTTACCTTAAATTTTCCACATTTTCTTACAGCATTTTGGCTGAAGAGATGGTTGACAGTGAGCATTTTGAAATTGTACATTATGTGCAAATAATTATTGTATGTATAGTATACCGTAATAAACTCGTTACTCGAACAGCGCGAAATGGAACAAGATATACTTATAAACTCGTACTAAAATAAGTTTGTTGAAATATTGTGAAAAACAATGTCTGTTCATTATCTTATGTAAGAAACCCAATGGTAATCTTGTCAAAGCAGACAATTAAAGAAAATTCTCATAACATCAAGCAAAAAAGTATAATCATTGTTTCACTCATCATGGCTCCATTCTTATATATTCCAATGTTCCAAAGGGAAAAAAAGAAACAATGGTCAAATTGATTTTTAAAACAAAACAAATGTTTATTGGACTGTGCACAACAAAAGATTGACATTTGCTTTACTGCATCACCGCACCCATAACATTTCAATGTAAAACTGCAATCGCCCATTTTTCTGTAGCAATAATAGATAATATTAATATTATTTCATAAAATAAGCAAACCACATACACAATGGCGATTGTTGTTAAAATTTTGAATGCGAATGAACTTCGAGTACGGTTTTTTAAAATTTGTATTCATCTCTGATGTATCATCAGTGATGATTCATCACTATCATCTTATTTCTTTCAATTTTTGGGGTTACTTCAGTAATTCCAAAAATGACGATTCCTTAAATAATCCCGACCCCCGACCTCGTGAGCTTTCCTATGTTTAGAAATTGTGGAACATATCAACCCTTAGATACTTCTACCAGTTCACAGCATACATAATATATTCATTTTAAGTTACAAGTTCAAACAAATAAATGAGATAAAGTCGTATAAAATTTGACGAAATGGAGGCTTAGATATCGTTTTGCAGCGACATGTGTGTACAATCCTTTGATAAAATTTGTAGGGTCAGAGTCAGAAGTATCTGCCAATTCCTTACGGCATTCTACTTCAAGACCAGGATCACCAATAATTACCAATGATATTTTCCGTAAATACTTCATGACTCGGCAGCATTTATTTCTCATGCCTCTTTAAAAAGATAATAGATAATTTATTTTGACTGCACTCGAAAACTCGAAACGTGGAAACAACTCACACGACAGAAATGCATAGCTTATCTGAGGATCCCTTTGAAAGCAAATGACCGATCTTCGGTTATCGCGTGTGTGAATACATGCACATGTACGCTTATGTGCCTAGATGAATAGTAAATACATAGATAAAAAGCTGTACAAACGAAAGTAAAGCTAAAACAATAATGGATAGTAAGAATTTGAAAATGCGGCTTATGGCTTACCACTATAGCTATGTGTTAGCTGTAATCGAAGGAAAGACACTCTAGTCAGAGCTTTGTGTTGGAAACCCCTAGTTTTTACTTGTACTTTACTGTCATCATTAAGTAGCAAAAGCTTTAATAACAATTCATCCAAGAAAATACATGCTGATGCTGGCCTCCATGATAAATTCTTTTCCCCACAAATTCAAGCTATTAAAAGTCTCTCTTATACTTAGAATTTCCATCAATTCCACCTCATTTCCCAAATGGCAATCATAAATTAATGAGACATTTAGTCTAGTAAAACTTCTAATCCCGAGCAGCTTCCCCACAAAATTATGCATAAATAATCGAACTTCCATCTCCAGCTCTTGCCAATTCCACGCTCAAGTTACCACGTTTAGCTGCTACCACGAGCAGCCAATTAAATCCAGATGAAACTAAATACTTTTGAAAGAGAATAATTTACGCACGCAAATTCTGTCGTTACCACATTCCAACAATTCCAACTTCCGTTTAGCTTCACACAAGCTATAAACCACTACCACATTTTCACAACGATTGCACTTTGTGTTCTTCATATTTTACAGGAAAAATATACTTACAAAATGTATTGGAAATAATATTGGAAAAAATCGAATAGTTAAATACGACTGCCACTGTTAGTTGCCACGCTTATGTATCAAGCGTAGGTTGAGGTTGAGAGCTCCCGCACCAATTTGTACCAATTAGTTTTTTATTCGCTGGATACAATTTTGTTCGCTATTCGCAATATAGGAGAGATATTAGCGTGTCAACATTTAGCTTTAACTACTTTTTAAATTGTACTTGTGAGCATGAATTCTTATGTACTAATGCATAGAAGGAAAAAGACTGCAGATTTTCGCTTATCCTTGTGCCACTCATTTCCGTTTCTTCGTTGTATCGGCAATTTTTTTGCATGCGTATTTTTAATTTTTCATTTATGACCATTATGTCAGCATCATGTGATGCTGACATTGTTATTTTATGGGGTCTAATAAACACGTACTGATCTGCTCAACGTCCCTAAACGGTCCAGACATAAAAAGAAAAATAGTTTCAACATAAGTAAACTATTTTCAGCCTAACTAAACTAGTAAACCATGTTTTAATCCCGATTGGAGACTTCTCCAGCACAATTTGGTTGTACTTTACGCTTCCAACCTTAAAATGTGTATTAATTCGAACAATACAGTCTTCCAATTATCCGCGAATGATTCCGTGTAATTCAAATAGGTCAAATAGTTACTGCTAATTATCTCATAAAATACCCATACCGATATAATTTGCATAATACTAACCACGAAAACCGTACCCATTGGTGTGCCACAGGCATTTAGACAGTGAAGGTCAATCACTAAAACTGTTTATAATTTTTAATTTTTGATGCTTCAGATATATATTTTTGCAGGGGGGTACCCATCCCCGTCGAGTACAATACCTTGTGCATATTTATGGCATTAAAAATTTCATTTTTCATATTAAATCCTTTGATTTCATGATTTCTAATGGCTAAAAACATTTAGAAAATTAAATCTTAATTAAATCTTGTTAACATTTCTGGACCAAAGAAATTGACTGAAAACTATGTAAAAGGATAGAGATTAAAATTAAAGCCTTGCAGGATAGTGAGTTTCATTTTGAAGAATTTTTATAAAAGCTAATAGCTATACGCTATACGATAGCTTAAACGCTTCAACCTGACTCTACTTCGTGTCGCCCAGCCACAAGTTCGCCCCAAAATGTTACATTTTTGATTATAAATACTTATCTGCATACTAAAAAAATAGTGTTTAAGAACAAACAATCCCTACTCACTGTAGGGGAACTGTGAGACAAAATGCCTCACAATAATAAAGCTTTCAGCTTTCAGTATGAAGGGAAGAAGTTTTTACCATTGCATTGCATTGAGGGACAAGGAAGCAGTAAAACAGTAATAGATTGCATAAGCGTATATAGGTATAGAAATACATAGTAGCTAAATAAACATCTGAAACCCAAACAACTTTCATTTTTCCTTGTTCCCCTCTCTCCATGTATTAATATATTGTACAAGCCTAATAATCACATACATACGTTAGGGTTGCCCCGAATGAATGAAACATTCGGAGACAGCTGGGTATTTTTCCTCACTACATATGTATATAGGCTCACATGTGTAGTGATTTAACCTTGGTGGGGTATATGAGAATTACCAGCATAGTGTAGTAGAGTAGGCATTTTATAGTTGTATAGAATTTTGTGCGGAGTTCCCGGTATGATTTCCCTCTCGGTATAAAAACCCGGGAGGACTTGCGCGTTGACTAATTGTGTAGAGCACACAAAGCAGGACTGCATATTATGACGCACGGAATATTTAGAGCAGAGGGGATGGTAGACGGACTATGACCGTATATTTTGGTACGTTATGCAGTAAAGTGCAAGTAAATAAGTATGAGCATGAAGTCACATTGTCATACACTGGAAAGGGGAATCTGGAGTCATTCATACTTTTTCGAGAAGAAACTGCACATATACACACAGTAGAGGACAAGAGCAATAAGATAGTGTAGATGTATTGAGGTCGAGGGTCGAGGTACGTAATCGATTTTAATAAATGGAGCAAAAATAATAATTATTCTTCCCTTATCCAACGTTCCAACGGAAGTAGGACGGTTGACCATTAATTGATCCTTCCTTCACTTCCTTGTACTACAACTAAACTGCTTCCGAAGATGGGAATTGAGCTTATAGTGCGGAATTTTAATCGTCACAATTAAGCATTGATATTTCATGGATTTTGTGCTTGGGTGAGAAATATTGACATTTGTATCCAGTGCATTTATGACTTCAATATTTCCATTCACACAGCGGGTATGGGTTTCATTTTGTGTTAAAATGTTCCAGTTTAGAACACTCCGTTCAATTCTCCTTAATACTTGTTTATTTGCCTTGGGAATCCTCACTACCCTCCTCATCATATCAAATCGGGAGGAGACAATTGAAATCTGTGATCCAACCGTCTCGACGAATCCTTCAGTAGCGGTTGGGTACTCGAATGCTTTGGCTCCGAATATTGGGGGAAGTAACCTTCTTCAAGATGATGTCAACGGTCTTCGCAATGGCAATAATAAAAATGGACAAAATATGTTCCCACTTCCAAGTGGGATTTCCCCCATGCCTACAATCCAGGCTCTTCCAGCGGATGACCCATCCAATAATTTTGACACTAGTGTTAGCATTAATAAGCTTCAACTACCTTTTTCGTCGAGAGTTAAACGGAATCTTGTGTATGTAGTCACTCCGACTTATAATCGACCGGAGCAGATTGCTGAGTTGACCCGGGTGGCCCAGGCATTGCTTCAAGTAAATCATATAATTCATTGGGTGGTGGTGGAGGATGTGGATAGAATTACAGTGGGACTTGACAAATTTTTAAATAAGTTTAATCTCCAGTACAGTATCTTAAAGAGTGTCAAGCCTAAAGTTTTTGATAAAGTTGTGGGCAAGCCACGAGGTGTTGGAGCAAGACGAGCTTCTTTGGATTGGTTGAGACTCCACCAACTTCAGGGAGTCGTGTACTTTGCTGATGATGACAATGCTTATGACAGCGATATTTTCCGCCAAGTAAGAACCTTCAAAATTTTATTTCCCAAAATAAAAATTAATTTCTGGTTTTTTTATGTGCCACCAGTAGGAGGGTATGTAAGATGATTAGGATGAAATTAGCTTGAGCTTGTAGTATTATTTATCATGTTTTCATTGACGGATTATTTATTTTGTTTTATGTCCGTAATAATATGGTGCAGAATTGAGATGCATTTGAAGATTCTTCATAATGATTATTTTTATTAATGTACTAATCTTTAGATGCAACGAACGAAGAAAGTCTCCATGTGGCCTGTTGGACTTGTTACTGAACTTGGAGTGAGTAGTCCGATTGTAAGGCAGGGCAAAATCATAGGGTTCTATGATGGATGGAGAGCTTACAGAAAGTTCCCCGTGGATATGGCTGGCTTCGCTATCAATCTGAAGCTAATCCATGCGGTAAGATGGCTAAAATTATTTCTTTGAAGTTCATGATAAAAGCTTTTGAAGGTGCTACATTGATTGTATAATGTAAAGAAATAAATGAGTTGTGAAGCTTCCTGCATTGTATGCAAAGGTTGGTAAATAGAATTGTGAGTGTGAGGGAGTGAATGGCCAAGTGTACTTTTACATAGTATTGCTATCTTTGGGATTTTTGTAGAGGAAGAATGCTAACATGCCTTGGGTCGCTGGTTATGAAGAGGATGAAATATTACGCTCTTTGGGCATCACTCTGAATGATATACAGCCTCTAGCCAACGATTGTACTGAGGTAAGACCATGTAGCATGCGAAATTGACGAGTAAGCTGTAATAATGTTATCGCAATTAGGGTTTAGGGTATGATACTTCTCAAGAGCTCATTGAGTGTTTGAGTAATAGTAATTATTTAATATGAGGTTGCCTGACTGACTTTGCAGATCTTAGTATGGCACACAAAATCAGCGAAGAATAACTGGTCGAAAAAGGCAACTAATTTGAAACCTAATTTGGAAGAGTCCACCAATTTGCGGGCTTTGCTTAAGAAGTTACCACAGCCCAATGGAATTGACAATGGTAGTATGAGCAAGAATCCCCGTAAAGCGTCGGAGAGTAACAGTGGCTTCTCCATTATGAAATTACTTCTGGGAAACTAGATGCAACGATGATTATGTGGAGAAAATGACAGGGATTGTGATGAGCTCAATGAATCGTGAAACAAGTTTTACCTATATATGTAGGAAGAATATTTACGAGGAAGAAGTTGCACGTAATATGAATTTTGTTAAAAACGTGATGTATTCCAGTTTGCAGCTGTCCTTACACCACTTGCCTGTAGTTCAATTTTTCTTGTATTTTTAATAATTCAAGTTAGCAAGTATGCGGCGAATATCGCGGCAAGAATAATTAAACAATTTGTTAAGAATAAAGCTTAGTTATATCCTCATCTTTAATTCCTTAATAGCTTCCGAGGCCTTCCACGACCATTCTCAAGATTGTATTGTCTTTGAATGACTTAAAATGAATTAATCCATTACGCAATTATGAAATTATTATGGGAAGATTTTTAAATAAAATATTCTGAGTCGTTAATTATTTTAGCAATTTACGAAACTTGGACACATCCGATGCCCAGCAATCATTCTTGGTATTTTTTTTAATCTTAGCTTTATTATTTGGAATTTATCTTTAACAAAACTGGCTGTGTAACTGAAAGTATGCGCATTTACAACTCGTCCTTCTTGGGGCTGTCATCATCTTCGTCTTCTTCTTCGGCCTGAAATAAATAATAACGAAAATCATTTTACGCCACTGTGTTGCTGCTCAAGTTCTGCTGGTCCCAACTGGGGGCAGCATAGCTTCGCGAATGTGAAAGTACAACTATTTCAATGACGTACCTGATCGGGAGTAGCTTGACCATAACTTCCATCTGATTCCAAAAATTTAGACAGACCTTCCAAAGTCCTTTCACCACTGTACTCCACAACCTAAACAATCAATTATTAAATGCGTTAAAGACTAATCAAATGATGTTACACGCCAAGATGACCGGGAGTCAAATAATTTGGTATGTTTACCTGATTGTCTCCCTTCTTAAATAATTTGATAGTTGGGAAACTGTTGATTTTGGTGTGTTCCAACTCGTTAACAGTTGAGTCCATCTTAGCAACAACGATAGATTCATGGTCCTTGAACTTCTCTCCCAACTGTTGATGAAATATAATCAATTTTAGTAATTAGCACGCTGATGTAGAATCGTTAGAACTGTATTGGACACAGAGCATTCACCATGAAAGAAAAAAATGGAGTGTTTGGCTACTAACTTTGTCATAAATAGGTGCTAATTGTTTGCAGTGTCCACACCAGGGAGCATAGAATTCAACAAGAACATCCTTATCCTTGTTCAAGGCAACTTCGTCAAAGTTAGATGCAACCAAAATCTTAACGGGATTTTTGTCCCAATCTTCGGGTAACTCTTGAGTCAGAAGGTGTTGTTTCAGCTTGCCAGCTAAGAAATCATCGACAAAAGCTTTCATTGCAGAGCCATCACCCTCGAGGACTTCAGTAGTGGGCTTATACTTGGCCATCTCATCGGCTAAGCGAATTAAACGAGCAGCAGGTACTTCTTCCTTCTTCATGCCGAAGAATTCTAAAATACGACCGTGATCTTCATCATCAGTGTTGATGCTGACGAACAGAACCTTTAAAAATTAAAAAACGATTAATTATTATACAATTTTAAACTCAGTAGCTACTATTCCCACCATTATAAAGTAGCAAGTAGATCAACAATGATGCCTGCTACCATCAATTCAGGATTAAATGTACTGCACGTTTCCACTCTGAGACACTACGGTTTATTAAAGCCGAATCAGAAGGATAATTATGCAGAGTTACTATGCCAATAAACCTATATTGTGAGAACTGATTACAGTTTTCTCACACTCAAACAGTATTGGCCTGAAAAAAAAACCACACAAACAACAGCACTGATTGCGTACCTTGTCCTTGTAGTTTCCAGCGAGAGTTTTTTGTACGGGCAAAAATTTGTCATAGTGTCCAGCTTCTTTGGACAAGAAAAGAAGAACGTGACTTCGGATTTCTCCACCAAAAACTTTTTGGGCAGTCTCGTGATTAAAGTCAATGATCAAAGGAAGAGCTGCAGATTTCACGAATTTGGTGATTGCTTCTTGTGTTAAATCAGCGGTTTGTTCATTACGCAATTCATCGAACTAAAATAATAAACCATAATTTAAGGAATGGCTCACAATCGTATCATGAAATCATCACGCTTCTACAGTGTCAATGCATACCTTCTTAAAAACAACAACCGCATCTCCATCAACTTCATTAGCCTTGGCAACATCGGCGCTGGATACAATACCGAAAGGATAATCGTCAATATCACCAGCGGCTTTCAAGAATTCTTTCGCTGCGTCAGAATCAACATCCTGGAAGAATCCCACAATAGCAACTTCAGGTTCTTCAGTAAATTTCTTAACATCTTCAGCGGTTTCCAAAGTTTTGGCTGTTGGTCCAGTCTTCTTCAGAAGCCAGTTGACAATATCATCTGCAGTTCTTCCACCTGTTCCAAGTAATTAATACATCATGAATAAATACACGACAACCAATCTTTACTTAACCTGATTATCCTTATACACCCCATCCGAAATCCTAATCACCCCCTTAAAATGTATTCCCCGCTACTTACCGCTGTAATCCATGGGCTTGCCGTTTCGGTAAAATTTCAATGTGGGATATCCTCGGATCTGGTTTTCCTCGGCTAATTCATTTTCTTCAGTCGCATCCACCTTCGCTAATTTAATAGCTGACCCCTTCTCCTCCAAAAGTTTTGCCGCTTTTACATACTCTGGTGCTAAAGCTTTGCAATGTCCGCACCAAGGAGCATCTGAAATATCACAAAAAAAATAAATTCATTTAAAACAGGATTCACAACTAACCGAGAGAGCAGGTTAAATCTGCATATCACTCTCATGCAAAAATTCCTCCATACCCTTACATAATCTCACATTAGCACAACTTTCCACCACCCTAGCTATGCCTCTGTTACATCATACCTATTCAAATCCAGTCTTAAATTTGCCCCCTCTTCACTAACATCGTCATGTCACCATCGACACACCACCCATATGGCAAAACATCTGCCAAGAAATAAACCCGGCAAATAAAAATCTACGCATAACTGCACATCCCCTGCTTACTCGACTTTAATGACAATGACAGCAAAGAAATCACCATAAATAGTTTCCACATGTTCAAAACCAATGACTTGACAGTTTAAACGAGTGGATCATGACACGCACTCGGCTCTCATCCATCACTTTACCTCAAACACAAATCTAACTTGCCCTACGCACTAACGCATGTCAGTCCTTTCCCAAAAACTTTATCCCATTTCAAAATACCTCCAACTAAATTCTCCACTACACCTGTAAAATTCCAAAACTGCCTTCAATACTTCACCTCCTCACCCACACATTCGCACATGCTATACCTAAATGTCAAACTCCAGCCTCCTCCTGACCCTGACACCTTAAACTTCACCAGCTGTTAATACATTAATTATGTATGAATCCTCTACGATAGTCTCCGGTAGCCGGAAAACAACTGCAATTATATTTTATCTACATTTAAAAAATAAGATAAACGATCTGACAACTTACAGAACTCAACGAGGACGAACTCATTGTCGCTTAATGCCTGCTCATAGGTTCCTTTGGTAAGTACAAGAACTCCTTCGTCAGTCTTGATTTCATCACACAGACAGAAATTAATGCCCAACGCCAGGCAGGCAATCAAGGAAAGTACTATAGATTTCATGATTTAATATACCTTTTTTTTCTAAGTGCGCTAATAATTTAGTAATGTCACCGGTCAAAAACACTTAAATAGAAAGTTACTAAATATCTATAGACTTCCTTCTACTTTTTGAGACTGCGGTTTGAAAATCCTAACGACTAAAATATTATGGACACAATCTCTCGGTTAACAACTCTTGATGAGGTTGTTGATCGCCTTGTCCTCTTCGTTCAACTGTTGGTACTTCTATGGCTCCTTGCACAGTTCCTTGTGCATCACCGGGAGAGCTATTTGCTTATACTTTTGCGATCAGCAATGTGAAAGACCTACGAGAAGGGCGATGCAAGAGTAAAATCTTTATTGCCAACGTGGCTCACACGCCTGGTACGGCGTGGAGTGCTCCCATTCGCTTAAAACTCTCAATCTGGGTGGAGCTTAGCAATACTGCCAAGACTGCAAAAGAGAAGAAGCTCATCGCCGGCCTCCTCAGCTCCTCTATCACGTTCATCTTCTCTGTATATTATAACGAAAGTATAAACTGCCGCCCGCCCGATCTCTTACCACTCAATGTATATATGGTGGGTATGTGTATAAGCTCCAGCCCTTATAATTCTCTCTCACAAGCTCACACAGGCAGAGTGTTCACAAGAATCCGAATCTTTCTCCCTTACATTTCAATGCGAAAGGCTCTACATCTTTATTCCTTAACATTTTCATCCCTCTCTTTCTAAAAGGGCTGTTGCTTCGTCCCGAGACTTCCCTATGTATGCGATCGTATACCTACGCTTTTTCCCCGAAGTTGCTTTTTGTTATATACTTATGCTATGCATAGGAGCGATAGGAAATAGGAAAGTCCAAGGGACATTATTACAGTTCAGAGAGCATAAATCCTTATGCTCTGCTCACACAAACATGAATCTTCTCATGGAGAGCATTCACTCATTGATTTGTGTCACACCTACCTGTTTGCTTTTAACGTACTTATATTGTTAGCTATAAATATATAAGTATATGAAAATCCCCTGTATAGTTTCCCTACCAACCTTATACAATTTGACAAAAACTGTATGCTTCTTGGTAACAGGATGTGAGAGATTGCTAAAATAGGAACTGAATGGATGAGGCATTGCTTGTAATAAATAGCTCCTGGCAATGTTTAAAAGCCTTCCACAGGTGAGTCATATTTGATGAGGTTTTTTAGGAATCGTGCACAAGGTATTTTTTACTATAGCTTTTGTTATAGTTAGGCAAAAGTATGTGTGCTTGCGAAAAAGCCATGTTTACGATTTTTAGTACTGTACTGATCTGTAATTTATAGAGATGGTGCTGTGAATGATATTGATGGATAAAATTTTAAGCTATATGCTTTTTCTGGATATTTCACCTGCGTATGAAAATACACATATCCATGGAGACGGAGAGTTGGAGCTTGTTTCGTTGGCTTGGAGATCTGTCCATGGATGGTGTGGCTTGGGGCAAATGGCTATACTATTAATAGTTTAATAGATGCACTTTTGGGGATATAGTAAGTATGAACTTAATTGATTCCAATTGTTGAGTATTTTAGCGGTCGAATTTTGGGATTGGGATTGAATTATGGGGATGTGTAATATGTTAGTGATAGTGGAGAAAATAGCTGGTGATTTGGTTGGATTCAGCTGGATTTGGAATTTATGGAAGTATGCACAAGTGTGTGCATGTCGATGACCTTGGGCTTTCGATATGCTTCTTGGAGTTCTCTTGGGGAAAATGTTTTGGGTGAGATGCATCTTTTCTAGAGGAGTAAAGTATAAGTGGTATAGAGGAAAAAATTGACTTTGGTCTTCAAGTGAATTGAGACTTTTAAGACGAGCTTGTTGAATGCTCCTGTAGGGGAAATTGAGTTGGATGTATGTTTTGTTTGTGGAAAAATATGTGAGGTTTTTTTTGTGCGATGAAATGGACGGAGAGGAAAGGATTGAAAGGAACAGTGTCTTGGAGGTCAACATCTCATCCCTTTAATGCTTTGCGGAGGATGCTGTTATTAATGTGGGTAGTTGAGGAAAGTGGAAAGTTTCTTGGGAGTTTTGGTGTATATGGTGTGTATGTTGTTCATGTGTAAGTACATGCTTAAATGCACAGTTATTCATTGTCTTCATTATGCAACTGGTCAGAGTTGTTCTGGAAGATGGATTTTTAGTGGATAAGAGCTTCATGGCATGAAGAGGAAAAGTTGTGTATGTATAGTGGTATAAAAGGGATGCTATGATGATGCTGATTGTGGGAATTGACAACGCTTCAACGTTGATTCACTTGACTTTACACCTCATCATTCGCGTGTTACATACACGTGTATTTCCTTTAGCTACGTTGCTTTAGGGTAGGCTGACTGTTTTTTTTTTTCAGATTAATTTAGCTTTATCATTTACAACAATTTTTAAGCATGAAGGGGAATTAGTTGAGTATCTCAGTATGTTTTTGCAATAAACTTTGTACATGGCTACGTGGTTTATCACCCATGTATGACATTATTTAGTAGTTTATTGTTGAGAGGGTGATTGCGCGGGGTGTGAGGGAAGAAAATGCAAGAAGTTTTATAAGAAGATGACTAAATAAGTTGCAGCTTGTATTTTCCTTACTGTATATATTTGTATATTTTGTATGTAAACGTGTAATAACGTTTTGACACGTTTGCAGTCGCTATCCTTGTATAGCTATTTCTTACAATCTGTTTCTATTTGCATAAATAATATTTAGCGTGGAAGTGAATCGACAAATATTTTTCTTTTTTCAAAAAATTTGAAAGCGTAAAATCTATGGAGGACTACAGATAGTATTTATTGAAAAACCAGAGAAATTGTTGAAAAGTCCCTTTTGTTAGTAATACAATGGTAAATAATAATAATATCCACGAGTCCACAACGGATGGGATAAATGGTCATTTATTTATTAAGTAGAACAGCACAATGCTGTTTATTTTTTTTATTAGAGGCAGTCACCATTATATCGGAGAGTACATATACGTGTAAGTAACTTTTTCCCCTCAGCTTATGTCTAAATGGCTGTGACATTTTATAACCGTGGTAAAAAAAGGTTGATTCTGTGTAAGACAAAATGTCATGGGGAATGTAGATCTTGGGCTACGGTACTGAGTATGTTGTCAAGAGGCTTTTTTGTGTCAATGCAATGCAATTCATTGGAGTAGAAAAAGTCAATCAGTTTTTTCTTGAAAAAGTCGCTTGTCCTTGAGTCCGCAAGGAAAAACAAGGTGGTAAATCGAAGGTTGGATGCAGATTTTTTTTGAAATTGAGCTTTAGAACGTTTTTAAAATATTACGTGGTAGTCCTATATGCATACCATACATTCAGTAACATTGTATTGGTAAAATTATTTGTCGAGTTGTAAAGAAAATTGTTTTTAATAATTAAAAGGCAGGTTAAGATATACTTTGATTAACTTTTATACGGTAAATATTTTATAGATGAAAAGTTACTTAACAGTGGCTATGAAAATTCCTTGGCACTACCTCGGTTTGTTATAGATCCCAGGTCATAATATCATATGATGCAGGAGCAATTAGTTATATTTTTAATAAAGCATGCATAAATTAATATGTATACATAATTATTAAATGTCAGATGCGGATATGTGGCTCACATGGTGTGAGTGGCAGAGTGTTTACATAAGGTATGATTGACTTAATAGTTTATAAAATACACGATTACGGGTAATTGTTATTATCATTTTTACTACCTGAGGAGCAGCATATTTCAAAGCAGGAGCACAATTTTAGTATATCTGATTTCTAGCTAAATTCTACTTTAATTTATTAGTTACTGAAGCCTTACCTCTACATTATTATCATTCTATTAAACCCTCAATTTTATCTCTAATGCCCTTTATTTCATTATCAGTTGGCTGTGCACACGTTTAACGTTACTGCATGTTTGAAAGCTACCTTAAAGTGATTAAATGACAGCAACAGCAGGTTTGCAATAGCAGTCTGCCGTCGCCCCATATGAGTAAAATGGTAAATACTCCAATGTTCCAAGAGTGACGTTTTTGTTTGTCTTTCTGCTCATTATCGACGTAGAAATGGTCTGGCTGGAAAGAGAAATTGAATATTTTTCAACACTGTATGTTCACTTTTGGCTAGACATATCAGCTTATATTCTTTTAATGTTGAATTGCAATCATTATTGTAAACGTCTACAGTGAACAGGGAAACCACAATGCCTCGGTGGCAAAATAAACTCTACCTATAGTTTGGTTCTTGTAAATGATGACTCTCATTCATGGGATATTAGTATTATATAGTACAAGTACATTTGTGTAAGTAATATAACTAACTTACGTAAACTAAGACTCAAAATGTTATCTATATTTGTACATACTTCCTCACGAATTCATTGACAAATCCGGCTCATTGTAAAAAATATTACCCTTACTAAATAACTAAATATCCATCATTTTCTACATGGACGTCGTGTATGGAGCATGACAATACTAATATTAACTATGGGAAGCTTATTTTGTCTATTTGCACTAACATCAAAATTTTCTTAATCTTGATAGACTCCAGTTGAGACTGCGACTAAAAGTTGACACGGAGGTGCCAAAGAAGTGATTGGAGTAGTGCGAAAATTCCCTCTAGTTTGTAAGCTTACATAAATTCTGAATCCATATTGAAGACTGCTTGATGGTTCTAAAACATTAGAAGAGTTTTCATCAATTTTATTAAAGCCTCATTGAAAATATTTTGTTTGTTTTAAAACCACGCTCGTTCATTCCGGTACAGTGATATCGGCTGTAACATTTGAACCGATGATCCAAAATGACTATTTGAAATATCCGTGTTGATAGCAATAGAAGTAAGAACCTGTAAAAACATAAAACTTAAACGTTACAGTGACTGCAAGTTACAGTTACTGTAACAATTAGCGGCACAGAATGTCGGCTACTGTTCCTTATCAAGCAGCAGTTTTTTATCATTTTTATTTGACTTCCATATGAAAAAATTATTACAAAGTGTCTCGATTGAACGTGGCATTCCGGTTTTGCCACGAAGTCACAATTTTATGTTTTTATGAATTATTTACTACTGTGCACAATTGTAATTTACTTTTAATATTACTTTACGGCCAAAGAGGAAAGGACAGCAAAGCAACGTAAACATAAAATGACAATAGGGCATTTTATAGGGCAATGTGAACATCGGCAATAAAATGTGGTCCATGGACAACACATTTCTTTGTGTTTATTGCATAAACATATACTTACTATACCTACACAAAATTTTATTCATCTGCGTCCTATACCCTTAACTTCTGTCTCTGTGGTTTGTGTTTCAAATCATGACATTTTATTAGTGGACACGAAAAAGCTTCGCCTCAATCATGATACAATGATGAATCGTGCTGCATACATTTTTCATACATTTTGCATGTATGAAAAATAATGAAAATAAATAACTAAATAAGACTCTTCCGTATATTAAGCAAGATAATGGTGAATAATTATTATTATTCTTCAGGTTCGCGGAATTTATATAAGAAAAATTAAAATTGTACTTTCACAATTTACGCTGCTGCATAGCTTCCTTTTTTCGAAGAATGTCTAAACGTCCCCGCCTTCGAGGTTAAAAAAGTCGTCCGTTAGATTCTCCCAGTACATTTTTTTTACTTGCCATATTTACTACAGAAGCATTTAAAATTGACCGACGACTGTACTCCAATAAGGAGGAATGAGGCACATAATTACTTGATAGAATCGGAGCAGTGTGGTTTGATCCTAATTTTATCGACCCGTATGTGATTTCAGTGGTATTATTTTATGAACCAAAGCGCTTACTACTACAATTTTTCATATAATTTGCTCAATTTGCTGAGTTGATAGAAGTTTGTACAACCAATCATGCAAACATAGATGCACATGCAGAGTATATGGCTCCTTTAGTAATGTAAAAATTATTATGACGTGAACGACGTTGGTCGCGGTAAAGGTTGACTTTGTTATGTAATTCAAACGGGAAGTGGAAAAGGGAACATTTTCCACCTTCTAGTAGTTTCATTTCATATGGAAGAAATAGAAATTTTATAATTATTAATTTAAGCGAAGGAACAATGGTTTTCAATGAAATGCAGAAAAAAAGATGTAGATAAGAAGATAATTTTTTTAAGTCCCTTACTTACATATAATAATTGCCTCCTGTCACTGTCACATGTGCATTTCTAGAGAAATGATTGTCACGATAGCTACGATAAGATAGCCATAAATGAGGACTAGCTGCAAATGTACAGATACGTTACCTTCTTTCCTGTCGAAACGGTAGTTATTTGAAAATAATGTTTGTAAAATTACACTTACTGACTTACTAAAATTTTGTTACCCGAAACTTGAGCCTAATCCTTTCTTTGAAACTGCAACTTTGAGGTGGTTTTTAATATTCATTTAAGAAAAAGAAAGGGTCAAAACAATAAATTTAAGAAATCCAATGCCACAATGAATTTAACCTTTGTCCGTGTAAAAAGCAGAGGTACAAGAATTGATTCAGATAATTAGTTCCCAACGTAGATTTTAATCATAAATAATTGTATTAGTAATGTACTTCATACAATCACATACTTTTCTTGGAAAACATAACAACTTATTTATTCCAATAACAATCTCACTTAAATTTTTCCACCAGAACTAAATAATAAAGCGTTCCTTCCTTATGTATTCTGAAGCGAGTAAAACATATGTATCCTTAAACAAAATGGATGGATCGAAGTATGTAGTGTAGAATGTTTCGTACAAACACGCTATTCGCTATGTAAATTAATACAATAATCAGACTATGAATCCATCTAAAAATATTTCGTCTCGATATACACAATGAATGACGATACGTACAATGAATTTTAAATTACCGAAAAATTCAAAATATTGTAAATCAACTAATCTAATCCTTTATGCAGACTAATCCTATGTACATCTGTCACAGTCATTGGAGAAGCAATTTGTGTGGGAACATAATAAAACGAACTTTAAAAAAATTACTAGAACTAGGCATAGTATACAATTAATTGGGTCCCAACTTGCCTGATTAGGATCTTAATAATAATTAGTATAATAGTCATCAATCATTCATTATCAGTACCTTAAGCGAGGATGTGTGCAAAGCTACTACGTTAAAAAACTTGAAGATAAAAACTTTCGATTCTGATCCTTCACTACTACAATACAATTCATTTTTGTAGGCACTCTTCGTTTAGGAGGATGCTTAATTATAGCAACCAAAAAATGTCCCCCTGATTTCTTTTTCTTTGACTTTTCAGATTTGATCCTCATCCCTTTAATTAGTTTAATTTACCATTCCCATATTTCTTTCGATTCCATCATATGTATTACTCATTATAACTTGCAACAATAATTTTGACCTACTAGCACTACAACGTACTTGCTTAGATAAATACTTTAGAAGAAAATTTGATTCCAGTTTTACAAGGACTAATGATGGTTAGATCATAATTAAAGGAAATGAAGTTTTATTGTCAAAATGACTAATATTATAATACAATGAGATGTAAGAACAACGATGCAAGTATAAATAAAGATCAACTTGAAAGGGATGAACAGAATGTGTCAATAGGGAACTATGATGTGCTATGATGTGTTACTGGTAAATACGTGATTTGTGAAGAAATGTAACGAAAATGATCCTTGCGTAATGGTGCTACAAACAGATACTCACTTCAATCATGTTTCCTTAAAGACTGACGCAGGCACGTATGAAGACTTATTATACATATCGTATTTACGCACGTAAAATTCAAAATCACTGTTCGTTTTTTGAATAAATTCAAAATATATTTAGCTTTTCGTCCGTCGGTTTGGTACAAAATACAAATATGTTTAGCACTGTAAATCTACTGTATCCTTTATGGTGTCACCATATTCACTTTACTTACTTTATGCAGTTTTTTTTATTAATTTTAGTGATTTCAGTATCATGAATTTTGACAACAAGCGGTGCGCAATAATTTCAAGAATCAAAAGAAGTCTTACGTAACTTCTATCGTTTGGAATACAATACTAACTCATTTAACTGTTAATTTACCCGTCCATTTCTTAACAAACATATTGAGATTAGCTTTAATCTAACCCTCGTTTCGAAAATCGATGAGCTTTTCAAACAACACTGATAAAATACCGTCAGATCCACCCTAAAGTACCTTTGAACAAGTTACGAGTTAGTAGAGACTCTACTTGTACTTGAACAACTCCATTTCTGACACTCGACATTTTTCGTTTCTGGTCCAACCTTATGGCATTGCCATTTGAATTTTCGTCTTTATAGTTCTTCTCTAGGGGTATGAATACCCGTGAAATATGTGTAGTGTTAATCATGTATTAGATATAAAATGACACTATGTTATATATAAATTAATTGAAAAAGTCAAACATGAAATGGATTTTCCGGTGAACTGCTAGGAAACCAGGTCTTTAACAAACAAAATCAATCAACAGGAACCGATGCCTTAACTTGGTATATACTTGTTTTACCGACGAGTAAAGTATTACCTTCTAGAAAATAGCAATTAATTCAGTAAGGTTTCGGGAAATTAAAACATCGGATTTTTTGTAATGACATTCGCATATACAAGCAAAATAATTGGTTATTAAATTATTACTCCTTTGATGCCAGTTGAGTAAAATAAATATAAACACTACCACAAAAAATTACATGCTATAATCAACTAAAACTTGCACTCCTGCATATTGTCGACGATTAATCAAGCGAGTAAGAACTACAACAGAACCTAATAGAAACCATAAGGTCCTACGCAAAATAATTACAAATTATACAAACAATTTCGAATGAATGTAAAAATGGAAACGACGACTATGTCATATGACTGCCTCTTCCGGGGAATCGAAGTTCAAAGCGGAGTTAATAACAATTATTATTATTCACCGTCTTGTAGTCCTTTACTTGTGCTGGGCTTCTGGCTTTGACTTATGTTGTTGTTATCCTTACTCCAAGTACGTCGAAGGGATGTTGAAAAGTTATTCTCTTTCATTTGACCTTGCAAAAGTTGCACAACTCCCGAGAACCCTTTAGCGTCCAGCAAACCAAAGTCGAACATGCTGGTCAAATGGATTACGAAATTGCGATAAAGATTTTTCTTTATGATCTCTTTTCCTTGCAGTTCTACAAATCTGGTACAAGCAAGAGGAATTTGGCAGTCTCCGACGTAACTAAAATATGAAGAAAATTATAGCAACAATGTTTTGACAGTCCGCTATGAGACAATCCACCAATTCATTAAATAACAAAACCTTGAATACTATTCGTACTTGTGTTTTAAGACATGGAGGTTCCACATTTTCATCAGCTCTTTCTCCCCCTCGTTAACATCTGTAAATTCGTCGATCATCATGGAGGTCTTTGTTCGCAACCATTCAGGATCGTATTCACCTTCTGAATCAATATCTATTTCTTTGGGATGGATCGGCAGACAGGTAGATGTGTGATGATACAGCCTACAAATTATCACGAAATTAATGAACCCTACAATTTAACAATACCTAGTTACCAACAATTAATAACCTGAGACACCCAACCCTTGATACTTCGGAACTTCAACGTCTTACTCAGGCCATTGATTATAAACTTTCAAAATTTCGTAAAAATGAAGTATACAAAGTTTTTACATTTTAAATTTGCTGATGTTTTCAAATTTTACAAACGGTGTTTCAAATTTTGTAATGTCATACAATGCTAATGGATTCCTGGCATTTTCAAACCGTAAAAAGTTCGAAATAACAAGAACAATACAAGTTTAAAAACTCGAAACGATTTAAATTAATTCACCCATTGAATATACTAACACAGGAGTGACCTCTAGAGGTGGGACCGGTTAAAATTTTCTGACCCGTGCCCGAAAGAAACCCGGCGAATTAATTTCAGCTCGTCCCGACCAGTGGGCAGAGCCCGGCCCACAAAGTTCACCTACTATTTTGTACAACCTGTACCCGCTGGAAACCAGTATCTAAACACCCGAACTCGTTCAAAGTCGGCTAATGATTCGATAAAAGCCGAACCAGTTCAAAACCCACTCAAAAAATGTTTGTGCAACACTAGTAACAACTGAGGAAGAGGTACTTCTGCACAAATTTAGCAACACGCGTATTATCTACCGGAAGTCGTTTGTAGCGCTTCCAAGCATCTATTTCCCTTTTAATTCCTCCTGCGCAATGCGATCACTTTTAACAGAAACTAATCGCTGTATCTCACAATCAGTCTCGGCTGATGGCCCACTTTGAATCAAAATCTTCAATTTCTATTGAATCTCCTTCTTATGTTTTCCAGAGGAATCCATTTTTATTTCAGGGTCTGATCTTACACTGAGATACTTCGTAAATGAACGAAGATACTTATGGCTTTGACCCTTGTGAGGCGCAGGCAAAGGCAAACAAGTTATTGATGTAAGGATATGTGAGTGCCATGTAAGCTTAATACGTTTCCTTTTCTTTCCATTATGTATATCAGAGTTGAGCAGATTAACCAGCTCATTAAATACTTGAGCAAAATTAAATCGTTGTTACGTTTGTATAGCAGTGTTCAAATAAATTACTGGGCGGGCTTTGTTCTTCAACCTAACCCGCCCCAGATAAAAATTACATTTGGTAGCCCCGGTCCAAGCCCGCACTGTAATTTTGTTTGAAGCCCAATCTTGACTAAAATTAAGCCAGGTGGGGTTCGAGCCTGATCCGGGTCCTACCTCTAAATGGAAGTTTGAATAGAGCTTTGCCAAACCCACTTCCCACTTCTGGCAGTATTTGGACATATAACTTACTAGAAAAAGGCCATCCACAGATGTGAATGGGAACGTTCTCAGTACAGATTGTTTTCAAGAAAAAAAGTAATTATAATATAATAAGATTATTAATTTTTTGCCATTCTTTGCAACTTTGAGTAAAAAAACATCCAATTGAGTCGAGACGTTGCGTTTTACATTGTACACCATGTAATGTACATAAGGACGAACCCCATCATCATCACCACGAAGCTTTTAGTAAATAAGGTAAGTCCAAATGCTGTCGGAAGTGGTTGACATCGCATAATTTAGCGTTAGCGCTTTTATAGTTCTCGCACACTTTACAAAGATCGTGGCAGCAATCACTAGTTCACCATTAATACACACGAGACAACCACTATTTATGATCCATAAATTCATGCCCTCATATTTTAGGTGTCCTGTCGAAAAAGGCGCCAAAATTAAGATAAAATGATATCGTAAATCATATTACCGATTGTGACCTGTGACGTACGTCCTTCTTTGCTCTGTTTCTTTCTCTTCATCGTTTTCTAAAAACTCCTGAATATTTGGCTTATTTCTCTTCGGATGACAAACTAAAATGCTGAAAATATTTGTTCTTTTCGTGGGTCCATTCCTGGCGAATGCTTCACCCGGAGGTTGAGCGACCAAATCGTACGCAGAACCTGAGTACGACCCATCGAAAGACTTATTTATGGATACATCAATTCGTGCACCTTTCGGTGTTAAACCTCCTGGTAAAGGCTAGAGTAGAGAAAATAAAAGAGGAAATACACTTGATTGATACTGACTTAGGTATTCTGAGAACATAAAATTATGCCTGTATGGCTTACCACATATGTAAAGTGGAATCGAGGATGACACAATTTTAAATGCTTCAGGAGGCAGTAAAGATTCCAACAGTTTAGTGAACACCATGGACACCTGAGATCGTCTCTCGCTTCAGTCTGTTGGCGGGTGTTGTTATTGTACAGGAACTGATACACAATAGGAAACTTTTCTTTTTTCACGATGTTCCCACCAGATTTCCATGCGTCTTCGGATCCTGCAGTAACTATAGCACATTCAATTTATTTTAAGCTGATTTTTCGATAAGGATCAATTCATGCTCAGGAATGAGACTTACCTCCTGCAGCTCCATTAAGCAAACTTTTACTGGGGATCGGCATGGGTCGATCAACCGAAACAGGGAATTTCTCTGCAGAAATTCGAAGGGAAATTGTAAGCTTAGCGCGAGGACCTTTGTCACCTTCACAGTCTAACGAGAAAATTCCATGTAACTTAGGGTGTTTCTGCAAACAAAAAAGAAAACAGTATTTTTAGAGAGGAGGTCCTTAGAAATTTGGCCTTACGAAACAATAAACCTCAGTTGTTAATGTATATTTCTCACAGGCTGTAGAACTTCCCAGGTTGAACCCACTCTCTTGTGTTTCCTTTCGATATGGTGATCTTTAAGCATAAGTCCGTAGTCCGTGTTTTCGAATTTTAATTTAGTGTCTTTATCGCAAAGTGTTAGATGTCCCACTAAGTGTATCTTGTCCTGGTTACTATGGCCAGAGTCGTAAACGTATTCATCCCGACCAGTTGATACTCGAAGCCTTTTTCTTTCCGGTCCTTGGTCTTCAGGGTCTGCAGAGTTGATGTTGTTAAGATGCAACGAAGCTTTAGCATTCTTGCCTAATTTCCTGAAATCTGACGACATGATCTCTTGTGAGCCAGTGCGAGAATTTCCGCTGTCATTATGAGCTACCGTAGTTTTTTCTGGTGTGTTCTGATTTTTTACTTCACAATTGCTACCGGCTTTGGATCTAGTTGAGCAGTCAGTTTGTTTGGTTTGAGGTTTTACATTTTTATTATTAGTGGGAAGTTTCGGTGACTTCGAAGGCAACTTGTCCCCATTTGTATTTATTGCTTCCGCAGTCTTAACGTTGTTCTTAATCAAAGCAGATTTTGGGAAGGTAGCTTTCACAAATAAATGCAGCTCTTGTATTATTGACCCTTCCATAATGTTGAAACGCTGAATAGGGACCGAAACACATGGGCATTGCGCCATGGCCTCCGTTTTGAGCAGTAGCTCTCGTGATTCTTCTAGGACTACCAATAACCTACTCACATTGTTGTAACTATCCTTTCGCTTCCTGTGACAAGCTCTGGCAATTTTGAATTCCACCTTCACAGACGCCCCTTGCATCCCTTCAAGAATTATTCCACTTAAGTTGATAAACAGTACGGCGTACGACTCGTAAACAAATTAAAGTTCAACTTGTTAACTTAAAAATAATGCAACTTACAGACGTTATCACAATCTTTTAACCCAGTCAACACAAAGTTCATGTACTGCATGGCTTCAGGTTTCTCCTCCACATTTTCCAATTTCATTTGAAGCTTGTCCAACATTTCGTCGATGTGAAACTTCGGTTTCGCTTTCCTGTCTCGCGTAGTATATGCTCTTCTGTACGACAAATTCCGTTGAAGAAAAGTCGGCTATAAAACAATTTGAAATTAAAAGCAACACATTATAATACCCCAAAAACATTGCCACAAGGACTCCAGGAACTCACCGATTCTATCATTCTGCTTCTCAGAAACATGTAGATTTGAGTCGGCTCTACAAAAAATATAACACATTATTAACTTATATGACAACTTCTCGTAAGTCGTACTCTCACGCGGACTCTACATTAATAAGACTCACTTTCAAACGCTTCCAAGAAGCTGTCCCTGTCATGCTGAAAATTTTCGGTTTTCACTTTCCCATTTACAATAGGGGCTCCAGTTTTTGTGTTGTTTTCAACGGTTACCTCACTGGCCCGTCTCTTCGACCCCGAATTACCGGTTGAAGCAGGCATGATGGCGGTAAGTGTTCGATAGAGCTAAAAGGCTTTGCTTTGAATAAATGTCAGTGACTGAGAAGGCGATGTTTTCTTAACATTCTTAAACCCTTCCGACGTCATCTCTCCACTTCAAACCAGAAGTCCAAGGCAAAAAAAGCCATTGTGCCAAATCTTCCTTATTAATATATCTCTAAATTCACAAGACTGATTCACAAAAGCCCTCCTACAATATAAGCTGGCTCAGGTTTAAACTTGGCAGGTTCTGCAATTTCATCCCTGCAAAAAAAAACAAAAAATTCCAGTTAACTATTTCGTGACTGCCGCAGAATCGTCATCACCCTTCTTTCTTTGTCACTCTTTATCCTAATCACCAATATATACTACACACAAGTTTTCTACGAACTTCTAGTTTAATATTACACTGAGCGGGAAATGCCTCCCCATCCATCACATCCTCTTTGGTTCTTCGACTATAACCATTAAAACATTTTTATTGCACCTTCAATTTTACACTATAAGCCCGCCTTTGAACAAGACTGAAATTTGATTCCTTAAAATTCCTATCCTATTTCATAACCATTTCTAGCTTTAACTTGCAAAATTCCAGCTTTGCCTCTATACTCCTGATGCTGAAACAATAACAACATGCACGCCATAAAAATTCACCCCTATACGACAACTTCATTGAACATCTATGCAGAATACTCCAACCCAGACAAATCATTTTCACAGAAAAATCATACAAATCAAATTCATACACATACTAACATTACTGCCTCCATAAATACAGATAATTCTTTAAATTAAAGCTAAATGCTTAATTCCACAACTCCAATATTAATCACTAACTAAAGGATGATGCCCCCTTGCAAATGAGACAATAACAGTAGTGGCTACAAGTTGGTATAAGTCAATAGAAACATTGCTTCCTTCCACAAATAACATATATAAAAATTAATCACTTACAAATTCTAGTCCCCCTGTTTATCTTGAACAATGACCCAAAAAATCCGATTCGTTGACTGCCCCGGATGTAGCTAAAGGTAGTGGTATCTCTTCTTTTGTCAGGGCAGGGTTGAGTTTTTCAAGGTGCACCAACCGACGAATCTTTTGGGTCGAATCTGTGGAAGCCTACACAGGAGGGAAAGTCTTTGAACCAAACCAAGACAGAGGAGAGAGCGGCTGGTTCTATCTACAATTTGAGCGATGGATAAAAATACGCCAGCCAAAGGATGAAGGCATAACACACTATGTAATGTATACACATACTATACTCACCACTCAGCTCAGCAGTTAAAGTATTGAGAGACAGACGATAAAAAAAACTACAAGCTGCGTGGTGGAAGATACACCGAGGGTTTTCAACGCTCCAGCTACTACTTACTCACACTCGAGCCCACCTATTCCCTCGCATGCACTAGTCGATCACAATGCTTTCTGCCGACCACAACCTGTGGATGGCGGGAGAAATTCACTCATTAACCATACAATTTCAACCGGGGTAAATTCAAACTTTCGTAATTACCATATTTATGTACACACTAGCACACTCCGTTTGCCAATAGGAGGATCTAGATGAACTTGTGCATCCTGAGTTACAGGTACTTCCCATATATGCTCAGACGTGCCCCCTGGACTCAATAAAGGAAAGTCAAGAACGTGCACAACCACCATGAGTTATGAGTACTTTCACAATCAGAAATGAAACGGGTAACAAGGATTAAACAACAGTTCTAACCAGATATGATGCTTCAACGAGAATATTTTGAAACGTGGGGAAAATTAGGTCAAAAAATGAGCATAAACATGAGTGATTTCAACCGAAAGAATGATTATCTACATGAAATAAATTAAACTTCTGTAATAGATGGTTATCTTCTAACAATAAGTTATTTCTCCTAGCTAGAGGAATCAAAAATAGGAGAATGGATGCCAGGTGTGTAGATCTGACTGGAGTGATTGATAATGTGGTTGGTTGGTCAAAAATGTCTACAGGTAGCATGTTTTTTAACAATAAGACGGTGTAACTTGTAATTGAATGTTTACTGTAGAATTACATGATTGGGAATAAAAAGCTTTGATTAATCCATTATCTTCTTTAATCAAAACACCCTTTAATTAATATGTCGTTATTACGAAACAGGCTCAATGAGATGGAATAAATCGAGCGATCAGCCAGTAGTCGCTAAAATGAAGACACAAAGATTACTTCTTGTATCCGCAGCTAGCACGACGACCTCGAGCACGTTCAAATTTACGTCCCTTGGATCTAACCAGAGGTTTGGTGTGGCTGTGGGGTACACCAGGTGCCAAACCGAAGTGTTTCACGGCCTCTCTGTTGGTCCGCTTGCCTAAATGGAGGAAAAATATTAAGGTTACAAAGGCTTATAAAAACTTCACAAGTACTTATACAGAAAATTTTAAATCTTGCAAATATGGGAACTATTTTGGGAAGGCTCAATCATACCTTGAAGAAGAACGGTTTTTTGTCCAAGAGGTGCTCGGAGAGCTAACTGGTCAAAAGTTATAATTTCTCCTCCAGCCTTCAAAATTCGTGCTCGGGCACGAGCGGTTACTCTCAGGGCTGCAACCTGAATGGAAAATAAAATTAGGTATTATGAATAAACTTTGCTCTCCAGGCTGCTTTCACTATTAACGTAAACGTAACTCCACATCATTACAGCATGTGCACCACAACCTCTTCCAAGTTAATAGAATTCACCAAATAAACACACATGCTTTTTCATTTTTTTCCCGAAGCAGGTTACTGTTTCCTGTTAATTTTAACACAAACAAAGCCTGTTGCTGTTCACTCTAATGCCGTACAATATTCATGCTAGGAAAGATAACTGATGATTACAAAAATCCACTGTTCAACAATATATTCCGCTTCATGCAAATCCCTTCTGAGGCATCTGATAACTTCAAAATTACAAGTAATTAATATCAAAAATAAATAAAAATCCTCCTACACAAGGATGTTGTCTTATCTACGTTCTTCACACTCATTCACTGTTCAGTTGCGACTTTCAAATCCAATACACAATCAGTAAATACACAAAATTCAAAGTGAGCAGCCGATTCAAATTTAACACTCCTTCCCCACGAAATTCTTCAAATTTGGATACAGCACAAACGTGTACTTACGGTCAATTTAGGAACGGCCTTAGTGAGCCTGACGTCGTCAGTCACGGTTCCTACGACAACAGCGATTTTTCCTTCACGCCCTTGTTTGCTCATGAGACGAGTAAGGGCAGCGATAGACAAGGGAGGACGATTGATCCTTGACATAAACAAACGACGGAGGATGATCTGATTAAATTTAGCATTGGTTCTCCTAGCCAAAAACCTGTAAAGTTTGACCAAGAGCCGGAGATAAACGTCCTCACTCCTTGGCTCCGTACGTCGGACTTTACGGTCCCATTTGTGGTTGATATCAATACCCTAAAATAAAAAGTTTCAAATAATCCTCAATCCACAATGAAAATGTACATGTTAAAACAATTTATTCCAAATTTTACTCACCATTTTAAATGAAAGTCTTCCAAAATCTTCTGCACAATCCGGCGAGTCACACGCACGTTGGGATGCCTTCTATGCAATGGAACCAACTCAAGCAATATGGACGGCTACTGCTCTGCCACATGCGCCAGTTCTTCAATGTGTGAGGTTTTCTCTTAAGCCTTGTCTCCCCCATTCATTCTAATAGCCAAGTCTTGCAAGTTGAGGCCCAAATCCATGCTGTGCATGCAGTGCTCTCTTTGGTCATCTCACCATACCCGTTCAACCTATCCTATCGTAACGCACACTTTTCAAAAGTGTCCCATTCTCATTTCTCATTTCTCATTTCTCCCATATTCATGTTCCTCTACACTTCAAATACATAGCGTACTCCTATACCGTCATCATCATCATCTCTTGCTTTTTAGTATCCGTATCCGTGCTGTTGTCAAGGATATTGTGCATTCGGATACAACCAAAGTAGTAAAAGAGCACACCACTACCGGAGTAATTTTCTAAAAGCACGGTATAGCATAGCAGGGAGGAGGTGGATGTAGCGAAGATTATTGGCAAAAAATTACCGTTATCACTTCACTATTTTCAGTAAAAATCCGTCTTACCCCAATGTAATAATGCAATGAAAGGCAATGCTAATGCCCGAAAAATCATTATTATTATTATACGTGCGGCAGAATTTATTCGGAATGTTATAATTTTTCAGAAATATTTGCGATGTACACAATAATTCTGGACAGTCATATTTTTGTTTTCACAACTTCTTGTAATTCTTGTTCAATTGTTGTAACAACTGATTTTCTTGCAAAAACCATTACGAGAGATGGATCATCTGCCACATTTCCTGTTTGACTGTTACGGATTTCATTTTCGACGACGACTACCTCTTTTTGGACCCCCTTTATTTGAATCCTTTTTAAGTACTGCGACATGGCCTTCTCCGTCCAGATCCTGATGGTATGGTTGCTGCCGATTTATTTCTTCTGCTGCTGCCGCCGCTGCTCTAGCTGCCACCATGTGTACTAAAACAGCTCGTATCCCTCGAATGACATTGACCCTTAATGCAAAGATAATAGCAGGGGAAGTTATCTTTCCTTCCTTGTCCAGCTGCCGCCTCTTCTAAGGCTACCTCCGATGCTGCAGCCTCCCCCGCATGTGCAGCTTCCTCCCTGTGTTGTAAAATGTCTCGGGCACCTTGATTGACCTCGGCTGTTATTGCGTTGATAACATGATCATCGCAATCGACCTTCGAAAGCTATCCTAAAATACGTTTTTTGAAAGGGTGAGCAAACGCATACCTATAGATTATTTTTAGCAAGCGAATTTTCAAAAGTTGAAAATTATTAAACTTGCAAGTCCAAAAAAATCCATCTTCGTGTATAATAACCATAGTTTTTAAACTTTTCTACGTTTCCACACAAACTTACTTATCCAGATTTATTTTAACCAAAAATAATTCAACCACATTTATCCTTTACAACCATGAAAAATTTCGTTGTACACTCACTACGAAACCACTGTTATATGTTATCTGCCAGAGTAAGTATGTAACTAACCGTATGAGCACAGTTTCCTGGCCGATTATGATTAAAAACATGTCTCAGATTAGAGACAATATATTAGTTTTATAAAGTAATAATAATAATAAGAGTAAGTCCACGGGGAATATGTAAGCCCAAAACATCATATTATTTAAAATTCGTTATTGTCTGCAAAATTAATGTGTGCTGGGTGGCATAAGCAACGGCGTTGGAATTTTTGTAATATAGGTTGAGCGGTTACGGAATTATGGCCAAAAACGTCATTTTTTGTATTTAAGTCTGTATCTCTCGAACCAATGGGGCGATGTGACTCATTTTTGAACTTATATGTTTAGAAACATGTTTTTCAGTGCAGGTTTTCACCGTTTTTGGAAATTTTGAAAAATG